>SJYV01029990.1:214209-345226 GCA_006410875.1 Neotragus pygmaeus
TTTTTTTTTTTTTTTTTTTTTTATTTATTTTTTTTTAAAATTTATTTATTTTTAAATTTAACTTTACAATACTCTATTGGGTTTGCCATGGATTCGTGTCGTGAGCTGACTTCTGTAACTCTATTTAAAAAATCTAATATCAGAAATAAGATCTAAAAAAAAAGAAAGAAAATCTATTTTATTTTGATGCTTGCACCCTTGACATCCTTTAAACTGAGTTTCCTACCAAATCAAAAGCTTGCTTCAGAATTATGAATACTAACTCTAATGCATTCTTTCTTTATTTTGTTCTCTCTTCCTTTTTTCCTTTAATGGTATGTATATATACACACATTAAATTGTGGTAAAATACATACGATGTAAAATGTATGATCTTAATTATTTTTTGGCTACACCACATGGCATGTGGGATCTTAATTCCCCAACCAGGGATCGAACTCACATCCCCTGAATTGGAAGCCCAGAATCTTAACCACTGGACCACCAGGGAAGTCCCAACCATTTTTAAGTGTACAGTTCAGTGGCATTAAGTAGGTTTACATTACTGAACAGCCATCACCATCACTCATCTCCGGAACTCTTTCATCTTGCTAAACTGAAACTGCATTCCCATTAAACACTAACTCACCATTCTCCCTTTCTCCTCAGTCCCTGGCAAGCACAGTTCCTTCTGTCTCTGTGAATCTGACTATTCCAGGAACCTCATATAAGTGGATTCATACAGTATCTTTTAGTGACTGGCTTATTTCACTTAGCATGCTGTCCTCAAGATTCAACCATGTTGTACCATGTATCAGAACTTCCTTTCTGTTTAAGGCTGAGTAACATTCCGTTATGTGACTAGACCACATTTTTGTTTATCCATCCATTGGATATTTGGGTTGCATCCTCCCTTTTGGCTGTTGTGAATAATGCTCCTGTGAACATAGGTATACACACAATTCTTTGGCACCCTTCTTTTCGTTGTTTTGGGTCTAATGAGTCCTTGAATCTTCTCTCTTAATGCTTCTGTTGTTGACATGAACTTTTGCCTTCCTCCTTGGGCCATTTTCCACCCCTCGTCCGTCAATCTTCTTTGCCATTTTGCTAACAATGAACATCCTACTGTCAAGAGTCTCATGCTTCGGTGTGGCCCTCACAGAGCTGCTGTTTTGTGGAGAAAACAGCTTGACAGCTGGAAAGTATTATTTGTTCCCACCTCCCAGACACCCTCCTGATACTCTCTGAAGACGTATCAGTGGTTTCTAAAATTTAAAAAAGGACAGCTTAATGATAGAGCAGCTTTTTATGGCTGTTGACAGTCTGCATTAATAGTAGCATATTCTTGATGTATCTGTCCTATAATTGTGATATTTGATGTCTATTTTTCCTCGTGAAAGTGATATGTGACAATCATAGAAACCTTACATAGAAAAAATATTACAATAAGTAGCACTATTAAAAAGCAACCACTATTAACATCTTGATGTATATTTTTCTGGTCTTTTTAATGCGAATTTTTATCTATTTAAGATCATATTCTTTTGCACTTTCCTTGCACTTAATAAAATGTAAGCCTTTTCTTGTTAGGTGTTTGTAAAGCTTTCATATGACAGAGATATTTATAGAATATTCATTAAGTTAAATAACATTTTTCTAATTATAAAAATAACATTTCTTTTGGAAATGTCAGATATCTCAATATTATAAAGAAGTAATGAAAAAGTTTTAAGTTCTCTGCCCACCCTTTCTTAAGTTTTTTAACTATATTCTTTTCCGGTGTCTCTTTGCCTAGCAACATTTATATCATATTTATATATAATTTTATATCCAGCATTTTACCTAACATTATATTTTGTGATCTCCAGTGTCATTAAGTATTCTCCAAAAACCATTATTTAAACATATGAAAAAAAATATGAGTTTGCTGTAATTTTTTTATTCACATGCTTTTCTACAGTTTTGGATGTTAGATTGTTTCCGGTTTTATGTTATTGTAAGTTACTGTTTATATGTCCTTGTATAGTTATCTTCCTGTGTATCTGTGACTGCTTCTTCAGGAGGTATTTATAGATATGTTATCAGTCAGTGCAGTTTGAGGGCTTATAAAAAGATATTGCTGATTTCCTGAAATGATTGTCTTACCTCACTTCACCAGCTTTATTCTTTCTGTTGTCCATTTTTGTGAATCTGATTGATGAAAAAACTCCTGGTGTTTCCTAGTGAAATTCAACACTCTCTTGCATTAATTGACCTTTTATATTTTGGGTTGAATTGTCTGTTAATATCTTTTATCTTTTACATTTATAATGATATAAACCATATTATCCTATTGCAAGTATTGAATTTTTTTATTTATCTTTCAGTTTTGTCTGATGCTTTTGGAGCTACAAATTTTAATGTTTTAATATTGTCAGGTTGAGTTGATTACCTTGCCGTTTGTTGCCTTTTCCATTGCTTTGGTGAAGCTGAGACTTTTTTTCCTATCTCAAATTCAGAAATATTTTCTTCTAATTCTTTCTTTTCCTCCCTTTTTACATTTAACTCCTTAATCTCCACAGTATTGATTCTGATGAAGATTATAAAGTGAGAGCTAATTGTATTTTTTTCTAGAATATTATCTTGTCCTCATGTTTGTCCAAAATCCCAGTAAAATTGTGATGTGAACCAAAACAAGGGCTTTTTCTTACTTTAGTGTCTTGATTTTTCCTCTGAGAAAAGTGAGGAGGCTGTGTTATACCCGTGCAAGGGGAGGAGCCAGGGAGAGGGTCTGGTTCCTTCTCAGAAGCTTAGCTTCTCAGCTCAGAACTTGCCTTGTCTCCTCCCAGCTCAAAAGGTATGATGCTCCGCACTGGCTGGCGGGGGACTGAAACAGCAGAGGCAGTAAGGGTCAGGGGCCCACCAGTGAGGGACGAAGTAGCCAGAGCGAGCCCCTCGAAGTCTTAACATTTCGGTTTTCCTCAACTAAGATAAGCTGGCAGGGCTCTGCTCACTGGAGGCTTACTTGAGCCTCAGGTTGTCGCTGTGAGGCTGCAGGTGGTAAAGAAGAGCCCTGGCCTGGGAAAGTCGGAGGTCTTGAGTCCAGGTCCAGCTGTCAGCCAGCTATCTGTGTAACATGGGAGAGTCTCTTAACTTCTCCACTTTGCTTATTTATAGAATAAATCTGAGATTTATTCTCAATAAATTATGATCTCAGCACGTGCAGAGGTGAGTTGTGCCATGACTCTGTCGGGGGGACATTTCTTGGCAACTTGTTTATCTTTTCTTATTAATCTAGTCAACCAGTGTGATAACCATGTTTAATAGGAACATCACAATGTCATGTAATACTCCTGACTGTTCTTGGTCTACTTCAAGCTTCCCTTCTGAGAGTCCTCTGTTTTCCCTGATAATTTCTTCTCCAGCTACCTCTTACGTTTAAGAATTTTGAAAGATGAGCTAGTAACGAGGAAATGCTCAGAACCGATGTTTTCCACTGACCGTGCCCTTGCCACTTGCCTGTGGTATAATTAAAAAAAAAAAAAAAAGCTGATATAAAGATATGAAAAGCATTTTGAAAAATGTGAAGCATTAAGTTGATAAAAGTAATAGTTATGAGATACAAATACCTCCTCTCAACCAGGTTAATTGTTTTTATTGATATTAATAACAAAAATTACACTAAGAAACAAAACAATCACCGGCCAAACCTTTTGAATTTCAAGTATGTTTATGTTAACAGACTCATTTTAGACAACTAGCACCAAGACTATGGTAAAGTGGTTTTTATATGAGAAAGTCATCTATCAGCCAATCCATTATACTTAAGTGTTTTAACATTTATCTCCCACTTCTTGATTTCCAGGGTGAGTTAATACCTCAGATGAAAATTTGAATGGTGTTGACATTTTCCTCTTGAGAATGTATTTGCTGTAATAAAATACAGTGACCTCTTAAAATCAATAAAACCTGTGTGAAAACCAGAACAGTTTTTTCTTTGTGCTCCAGGAGCACACAGCGCTATATATTTAAATAAAGGACAAGTACATAACAGCAAATATGTTTGTTTCATTATGATTATGTCTTGCCCCCATGTTCAAGTAACATGAAAAATCACCTTGAAAATAAAACTTGAATGGATATGATCTTCGTAGAAACAGTTTCTTTATTAATTAAACTTCTGTTTCACATAGTGCATTGCTTTGATCTCGTAATGTTTTTTAAAATGTCCTGAGGGCTTATTTTCAAGGCTTCCAAATTAATTTTTATTTCTTAAAAGCCACAACATATTCAGAGGTCAATGAATCCCAAAGACAGTATTTTTAAACTCCTGTTAAGTTTATTTTTCTTAGTGTGCTAATCTTCTGCATAATTTTCTTTGCTCTGTGGGTCACATGGTTCCTCCCGTCCATAACACACGCACTTAAAATTTTCACTTCCTGATTGAGCCATCAAGATTATGTAAAATGTAAATCAGTCTAAATACCTGTGAGCAGAAATTTTAAGGGAAAAAAATGCTGTTTCATTTTTGTTTCATTATTAATGCCTAAAATATTGGAGTGTTTGCCTATTTGTATTAGGAAAGTAAAGACTGTTAGGTTTTTTTTTTTTTTTTGTCCCTTCCCTTTCAGATTGCATCAGACTTTGCTTTCATTATAAAAATAAAGTACCAAGTAGATAGACCGAAGGAGTGGTGTAGTTGCAGGACTGAAATCAAAATGGTTCCGATTACTGAGAGAGCTGTTCATGTACTTATTCCTTTCATGATCTGCATGGAGAGAGCAGCATCTCTCAAAAGGTAATGATTTGATAGTTCACAGTTGTAAATAGCCATTTAGCCTTTTTGCTGCCTGATATAAATGAAAGTAATTTCTGGCAGACTAGATGACGCTTGTTTTATCATGAATCTTAAAATCCCTCACATTTTCTCAAAGCAATTTTGAAGTTGTCATAGTAACGGCATGATATTTGGAGGGTCTTTTTAGTAGTTCTCTAGCTAGAGTTAATTAATTTTATTAATCCTGGACGTCTTTGCTTTTAATCCTTCTCTGATAAACAAGGGCCATAAATGCTCAGATATGTATTTCATGTTCTTTGTTTCTTGGTGACTATAGTTCGAGGACTTGATGTTTTGCAAGTTGTTGTAGGGAAGGAAAGAGAATATTATCAGTTGATTTCAGATATGTTAAACCTGGGTTTTTAATTCTTTCTAAAATTGCACCACCATTGTAGTACCTGAACTTAGTTCTCTTTAAAGAGATGGGTCATGGCAGGTGCTCACTCAAATTTTATTGTAACTTACATAGTTGAATTGTGTCACAACTATCCTCATTTTTTCCTTTTTAAAAATTCTACTAGATCAAGAGCAAGAAATGAGGAACACAGAAGGGAAATGTCAGACTTGCAGGAGAAAATTATTTCTTTAAAAATGCAGCACTCAGAAACATTTCCAAAATCAGGTTCCACAAAAGAAAAAGAAATGGATAAATCTGACTTTACCAGTAAAGTTAAAAATGCAGCAGTGCTCTTTGAAACTCTAAAGTATGCTAAACTAAATTATCCTCTAGGAAAGTTTGTGGGAATTTTTTATTGGGAGAAAGTAGGTCAGGATCTTCTATTAGAAAAAGCTCTGTGGCAGGAGTTCTTGCCAATATGGCGATTGGTGAGGAATGAAGCCCTTCTCTCGGGGAGGGAGACAGTCAGAAGAGAGAGTGGTCTGTACCAAGTGTGGGTGCCTCTGCAGGGATTTTTAAAAGTACTTGATGTTCGGTGCTTTTTGTTTTGTTGTATCAGTGATCAGAAAGATGTGACAGTTACCAAAGGTATCACGTGAGTTCTGGGGGCTTAATGCTGACGCCGGGATCCCTACTGTTGTGAGAAGTGTTTATTCAACCAGGACAGTTCAAGACAGTTGGGATAGCGACGTGTGCCGCCAGCCCCAGTAAAGGTGCTAATACGCGTCCAGTGATGTCAGGAGTGAAGAGACAGCGGTTTCAAAACATTGCAGTAAACAAGGTCAAAGTGTCCCGTTTTGCTGGAAGAAGGGTTGTTTTTATGAGCTGGACAGTACATGGGTGAAGTAATTTTTCAAAACAAACATCAAATTTATATATTGGGTTCTCCTTCCTAATTTCTGGATTTTAAAATATTAACCAGATGAGATTTAGTAAGGAGTACATTTTTTTAAAGCATAATTAATATACTTTTTTTTCCTGTTGTCTTCTCTTTGTTTTTAAGTGATTCATATAGTTTCCACAGAGGAAATGAAAATACTTCTGATCTAGGATTCTTAAATGTCCTTTTTGAGAGCAAGCTCTGACCCAGTGCATAACAAATGCCAATCACCATCCCCAGTAAAACACTCCTTCTAATTCTGTACCTTTTGCTCTTATTTAGACCGGCATCTAAGTACAAGAAAGTTAATGGCGCAGAATACTGCTGAGTGCATGGTTCTCATCTTAATGCATTTTCCAACCTTGAACCTGAGAATGCCAGAGGCTGGAGTCCCTGGACGCTCGTCTGAGCAGTTATCTGCTGGTGGCCTGGTTCCTGAGCTAACAAGTGGGTGTCCCAGGCGTGCGTGTGGTAACAGCAGCAGCCGTGCCACGTGGCGCCCAGAGGTCACCTCGGTCTGGCCTGGAGATTGCCGGTCCTCCGTGAAGCTTCTGAGATGAACCGTGAACTTGGGGCATTCCGAGGCAGCGCAGGCATTCTGGAGTTCCCCCAGCAAACCTGGATGAACGCGTAAACACAGCTTGTAAAGTGAAAGCAGGGGCCTTGAGGAAAGGAATTACCCTCATCTCGTTCCCGACCTGCTCACTGCGCTGGAAAACAAAGTGAGTTTTGTTGGTTTCTTTGTTAGTCAGTCTCTCCTACATGTTTTTTCTTGCTAACATTATTAAGGACACTCAATATCTGGCAAACACCGAGTTGCTTTTTTTTTTTCCTTTCCCCTTCATTGGGAAGTAGGAGATGAAGTTTGTTGAATAGCTAATTGCTCCTCTTACCTTTTCTCTCTCTCTTCCTGTATCTAGCCCTCTGGCTGGCATGTTACAGATAGCAAGAGACTGAACTTTATCATCAATGAGAAAACAAGAGTTCTCTTTTTTTCCCTCTTTTTAAATGGTTCAAGAACTTTGCCATTAATTAAATGACAGTGAGACAAACAAGGCTGTTTTATGTGGTGTGGCAGGAACTCATCTAACGATGCCAATGTGCTGCTCTTACTTCCAGTGGGAAGCAAGGAGGTGCATATATGAGACAGGTGTGAGGACAGGGGGTCTGCATGTGGGCGCTGCAGACACCAGGTGGAAATGGCTCTTGGATGAGAGGCTGTCATTTTAAAACCTGTTAGGAGATGGAAAGGACCTGAGGAATAAGTAATTAATAATGTTGAGAGAAAAAAAAAAAAAACAGCAACAGGTTTAATATTAAAATGGGATAAAGACCTAACTGAACTTTTCCTTCATGTTAGAAAGTTTCATGCCTTGTAGGGTTATAGCAAATACTTGTAATAACTTAAAAAAAAAAATAAGAAGCTTCATCACCCACATGGAAGATTCTGTGACAGCTTAATTCCGACTCTTAGCCCTCATCTTCCATGTTTGTTTACTTGGTTTTCGGAGCGGCTCCTGTCTCCAGAGATGTTACAGGGCTTGATACATTTTTGATACAAAGTTCTGGGCTTTTGCAGATGCACAGCAAATAGAAACGTGGAGTGAGTAGTCTGTGATTTGTGATTAAAATTATCCCTCCTCATAAAATGGACTGCTTTTACCGAAGAATTTTCTCCACTTTTCTCAACTGAAAACAGTGACACTTTGAAGGTAGAAGGGGGTGGCATGACGGTAGTGTGGCGTTGGAAAGCAGAAATCAGGGTCTTAACTTGTGAATCGAGCGTGGAATACTATGTGAATTTAAACAAGGGCTGCTGTGCCGTAAGGGTTCCCGTTTCATGTCAGAAGGGTGATGGTGGGACTTCAGGTGCCTGTATTTCATATGAAACACTCCAGGCCCCCTGTATGAATGTGTATGAATTATTAATTCAGCAGCCATGTTTAAACACCTTCTTTCTACAGAGTGTTTTGCTCAGACCTGTAGTTTTTCACAATGAAATTTATAGAAATTCAGTTTGTAAAGCAGAGATTGAGAACAGTTTGAAACAAGGGCAAATGAGCAAAGCATTACCATCGAAACGGTTTGTTAAAGATGGTGCCAAGTGAGCAGGGCTGTCCCCTTCTGAGCTGCTCCTCCTAATTAAAGGGGAAGGTGGCTGCCATCTGTCTTCTTTCATTCAAGGCAGTAGGGGGCCTGGGGTGGAAGGAAGCAACCCCCCTCTTATTTTTCCCCCACTCTTCTTTATAGGCAGCTTTCTCCCTAGGCAGTGACCCAGAAGGTCATTGATGGTCTGTCTGTCTCAGAATGAATAGTAACATAAGTATGCAAGGCACTTGTGGAAAAAAAAAAGTTTATAACATGCATTTATCCATTTAGAATTCTGCTTGAATTATGTCTGAGAATATTGTAATCCCTGTGTTGATGTCTTTGCCCTTCTTGTTACTAAGGGCACTACTGGCAGAAAAAATGGGGAGTTTTGCTTTTATTGATTTTGTTTTTTCGTGAAAAATTTTTTACACTCCACTGGGCATAATCAGAAGATGGCAGCATGTAGCTACCCAGTTAGGATGTACAGGAATATTATTCTTATCAAAACCAAAGATATATATACACACACACACCAAATAATTAACATTATATAACACACACACATATATATAAAAAACTTCAAGGGAAATTGTGGACAAAGATGTTAACAGGTCTCCAAGATACTGAGTGGCCTGCTGGTCTACTGCAGCAGCTTTTTTGGACCAGTCATTGAAATAAGTCACATCGGTTATCCTTCAGTTAAGCAAGAAGCCTTTTAAACCTTCCCTCATGAGAATGGGTTATTAGCTGTCTCTTATACACATCTTGATTGAGTTATNACTGCAGCAGCTTTTTTGGACCAGTCATTGAAATAAGTCACATCGGTTATCCTTCAGTTAAGCAAGAAGCCTTTTAAACCTTCCCTCATGAGAATGGGTTATTAGAGCATTTAGTTGTAGTTTGGGGCCATAGCTTTAACTGCTTCTGAGACATTGAATACATAAAAAGTGATTGAGCTTGGTTGCCTCACCTCAGTTTTCACCTCTTTAAATGGAAGAAATGTGTGCTGCTTTAAAAAGTGTTTTAGAGAATATGGAATGAAGCTTTGAGTCTTTGATCCAAACTTCATTATAACTGAAAAATTCTAAAATCTGGGTTATTTTTGTTTTCAGTTTTTATATTCTTAAGCCAAGTGTCCACAATTATCTAAAAAGATTTGGTCCTTAATACACTCTATTAAGCCGCCCCGCCAAGTAGTGGGTATGGACTTCCCAGAATATGCTGGTTTCTAGAACTCTTTGTGATGTGGAAATCTATTTCTTTTACCCTTAATAATATGTTTGGAAAGCCCAAATGTGAGAGTCATTGTCTATTAATTTTATTTTGAGTTGTTGTTTTTTTTCTTCCTTTGAAACTCCTCATCAACTTGTAGTGAGCTTTTTTGGAAACTGAGATGTGCTTTATGTTGTTGGATCTTGGGAAGAGCAGTGTGTAGATTCTGGAAACACTAACATCAGTTAGTACGATTGGATGATACCTGAAAAGTAGCTCACTTCCAAATCACTGAAGAGTACACAGTGCTGAAGTGGCAGGGTTTCTTTTTTTGGCTTTTTCATGTAATTTAGCCGTTGAACTAGATCCTTCCCTAACTTTTCTTTTTAAAGTTGTGATTTATACTAGTTGGTTTTTACCCCTCAGTACTTATTTCAGGGAGACTAAATAAATGAATTAAATGAAGCATATGTATAAGGTGTGACTGTAAAGTAGTGTAATTAATGTTTTAGTTCACATGCAAATGGACACTGCCTCCTTCAAATACTTTGTTAGCTGGGAAGACTTTAAACTTCTCCTAGAGCGCTGCCATCTTTGGCAAGGACACGTTTAGAAGTTTTTGTTTGCAATTGCCTTAAGAGCCTCCCATCTTTTTTTTATTATCCACAGTGGTGGGAATTCTCTGGCCTTGGAGAGTAGGAGGGTAGGAAGGAGCCAGTAGTTAGGTCTGATGAAAAAGTTTACGATCCAATAACTGATTTGAGTCATTGATTTATGTAAACATTTACTGAGCCACCAACCACATGCCAGCAGTCAGCACTGCAGATTCAAAAATGGGCATGTCTGGGGCCTGGCCCTCCAGGACATGTTAGTGGGATAAATGACATATGTAAGAGATAACACCACATACTGATGAGTACTGTAACAGACATACCCATGGTGCGTGGTGTGGCCAGAGCCAGGTGGGGAGGCATGGGGGAGGGGGGGAGTTAAAACTTGATGGAAAAGTGAGAATTGTTGTGTACATGATTTATAAAGTGGCTTACATAATAGAACTTTGAAAAGGAAGGCCCTGAAAAATGCCCTCTACTTTAAATATGAGGAAACTGAAATTTACTTCTGAAAGTTTTAAATTTTCAGCTGGTTGAAACCCTTATGAGAAAGTGTTCATTGTGTAATAGGCATTTGAAAAAAAAAAAAAAANACTAAGGGCACTACTGGCAGAAAAAATGGGGAGTTTTGCTTTTATTGATTTTGTTTTTTCGTGAAAAATTTTTTACACTCCACTGGGCATAATCAGAAGATGGCAGCATGTAGCTACCCAGTTAGGATGTACAGGAATATTATTCTTATCAAAACCAAAGATATATATACACACACACACCAAATAATTAACATTATATAACACACACACATATATATAAAAAACTTCAAGGGAAATTGTGGACAAAGATGTTAACAGGTCTCCAAGATACTGAGTGGCCTGCTGGTCTACTGCAGCAGCTTTTTTGGACCAGTCATTGAAATAAGTCACATCGGTTATCCTTCAGTTAAGCAAGAAGCCTTTTAAACCTTCCCTCATGAGAATGGGTTATTAGAGCATTTAGTTGTAGTTTGGGGCCATAGCTTTAACTGCTTCTGAGACATTGAATACATAAAAAGTGATTGAGCTTGGTTGCCTCACCTCAGTTTTCACCTCTTTAAATGGAAGAAATGTGTGCTGCTTTAAAAAGTGTTTTAGAGAATATGGAATGAAGCTTTGAGTCTTTGATCCAAACTTCATTATAACTGAAAAATTCTAAAATCTGGGTTATTTTTGTTTTCAGTTTTTATATTCTTAAGCCAAGTGTCCACAATTATCTAAAAAGATTTGGTCCTTAATACACTCTATTAAGCCGCCCCGCCAAGTAGTGGGTATGGACTTCCCAGAATATGCTGGTTTCTAGAACTCTTTGTGATGTGGAAATCTATTTCTTTTACCCTTAATAATATGTTTGGAAAGCCCAAATGTGAGAGTCATTGTCTATTAATTTTATTTTGAGTTGTTGTTTTTTTTCTTCCTTTGAAACTCCTCATCAACTTGTAGTGAGCTTTTTTGGAAACTGAGATGTGCTTTATGTTGTTGGATCTTGGGAAGAGCAGTGTGTAGATTCTGGAAACACTAACATCAGTTAGTACGATTGGATGATACCTGAAAAGTAGCTCACTTCCAAATCACTGAAGAGTACACAGTGCTGAAGTGGCAGGGTTTCTTTTTTTGGCTTTTTCATGTAATTTAGCCGTTGAACTAGATCCTTCCCTAACTTTTCTTTTTAAAGTTGTGATTTATACTAGTTGGTTTTTACCCCTCAGTACTTATTTCAGGGAGACTAAATAAATGAATTAAATGAAGCATATGTATAAGGTGTGACTGTAAAGTAGTGTAATTAATGTTTTAGTTCACATGCAAATGGACACTGCCTCCTTCAAATACTTTGTTAGCTGGGAAGACTTTAAACTTCTCCTAGAGCGCTGCCATCTTTGGCAAGGACACGTTTAGAAGTTTTTGTTTGCAATTGCCTTAAGAGCCTCCCATCTTTTTTTTATTATCCACAGTGGTGGGAATTCTCTGGCCTTGGAGAGTAGGAGGGTAGGAAGGAGCCAGTAGTTAGGTCTGATGAAAAAGTTTACGATCCAATAACTGATTTGAGTCATTGATTTATGTAAACATTTACTGAGCCACCAACCACATGCCAGCAGTCAGCACTGCAGATTCAAAAATGGGCATGTCTGGGGCCTGGCCCTCCAGGACATGTTAGTGGGATAAATGACATATGTAAGAGATAACACCACATACTGATGAGTACTGTAACAGACATACCCATGGTGCGTGGTGTGGCCAGAGCCAGGTGGGGAGGCATGGGGGAGGGGGGGAGTTAAAACTTGATGGAAAAGTGAGAATTGTTGTGTACATGATTTATAAAGTGGCTTACATAATAGAACTTTGAAAAGGAAGGCCCTGAAAAATGCCCTCTACTTTAAATATGAGGAAACTGAAATTTACTTCTGAAAGTTTTAAATTTTCAGCTGGTTGAAACCCTTATGAGAAAGTGTTCATTGTGTAATAGGCATTTGAAAAAAAAAAAAAAAAAAGAAGTTGTGGTGGTATAAAAGACAAGGTCTAAGAAAGACTTTGGACTTTGTTAAAATTACTCCACGTTCCCCAAAGGAGCCTTTTGAAGAATGATTCTTAATATGTTAAAATCGAGTACTTTTGACATACTAAATCTATCAAAGCATTACATACTGTATTGATTGCTGAGTGTAGCTGTCTAGCATGTGGGAGAGAGTAAACTTGAAGCTTGCCTACATCCTAAGTATATGATGGGAGAGATAAACCTTCCTCGTGTTTTTTTCCGGAGACAGAATTTCTGTCCCACAGCCAATAGCTGATCTCCCCGAGGATAAGTTAATTTCAAGAGTTATTTGTGGAGTGTTGCTGAATGCCAGGCACTCACCTAGGAGCCCAGCAGAAGCTTAGCTGACTGCGGCCCTGGGGTGCTTTGCATCCTCAGTAGGGCTCTGTGGGTGTGCACACTCAGCTGCTGCAGCTTCCTGGGCACCTTTCATGAGCATGACGGCATGGGCCCCGCCGCCATGCTGCCCATGGAGAGCTTGGAGCTGAGGTTCCACGCACAGAGGAGGGAGATGAAATGTATAAAAGGAGAGGGATAAATCAAACACCACATGTTTGTAGAAAAGATTTTCTCAGGCTGGGCAATCAACAAATGCATCATGGATTGAGGAGGCTTTGGCCAAACAGTGAAAGAAAAGTGGTGTTGGATTTGAGAACTGGAGTCGGCGGGGTGGTCCGAGTCCAAGGACACACGAGCAGAGGCATAGATAGGGATGGGAAGAACCATTGCACAGAGTGGGCAGTGACTCATGGGTTGTTGCCGGGCAACAACAGTGTGTGTGTTAGTGACTAACGGGAAGAAAAAGCAGCAAAGGTCTGTTGAGGCCAGACCCAGGAGGGCAGGGAGGGCTTATGACTAAACGATTTAGACTGAACCCTCAAGTCACAGGAGCAGATGAAGAATTTCGGTCAGGGGAGTGATCATAGGGTCTTCTAGTATCAGTGTGTGGGGTGGCCTGGGCACTGAGAACACCAGAGTCGGGAAAGCCCAGCAGAGCTCCAGGAGGCAGGAGCAGGGGGCTGAGTGAGGGGGCCCGGCTGGAATGGGTCTGGAGGAGAAGGAGCGGCTGCAGGGAGGAGAATGGAAGCAGAATTACTCCCCATGTTTTTTTTAACTCAGGTGCCATTTGTTATTTCCATGTCATCTGCCGAGCCCTTCACGTACATTATCTCCTTGAGTGTAATCCTATGAGGCTAGTATTTGTGTCCATATTTCCCAGATGAGAAAACTAAGGCTCAGAGACAGGTTTGTCTGAAGTTACGCGGCCAATGGGATGTAGAAGAGCACAGCCCAAGCACCCCTGATTCCACGCCTGTGTTCTTTCTGCTCTACTAGGTTTTGAAGAGAGCAGGTGTGAGAGAGGAGACAATTCCCGTCCACTTTGTACTCAGTTAGGTGTCCATCAGGCGACTGGGGACCTGGAGGAGCTAAATCTCAGGGACAAAGTGTAGGAGGGTTGAAGACGAGGCTTTAAGAATCAACTGCACGCTCGCTTACTTGACACAGGCTTATGGAGTGTCGTTATGGACCAGCACCGCGTGGCCACGAGAGGACAGCGCTAAATGAGAGAGCCATATATTACTCCACAGAACAGGCTCCTGAGGGAGACTCCATGCTGGGGGAATGCAGATTGGCTGCAGAACACCCACCTGAAGGATCTCACCAAGACTGGGGCCCAGGAAAGTCTCTTAAGGAAGAGGTATACTTAGCATGACACTCGCGTGCTAAATCCCAGGATAAAAACTGAGGAAAACGTATAATCTGGGCAGGGGATCTAGGACACACCAAGACCCCTGCAGCAAGAGAAACATGATACATCTGAAGAATTAGAAATGATGTGGGGCTGAAATGGAGAAAACAGATGAGGCCAGCGAGGTGGGCAGTGGCTAGATCTAGGAACGGCCCAGAAGCTCTGCTCAGGGATCTGGTCATCTCGTTAAGGACATAGGAAAATGTTCATCGATTGTAAGTGCTGGGATTAGACTCATGTTCCAAAGGGACCGTTCTGCCTACTGAATAGATTTTAGGAAAGCAAGTACTGGAAGCAGGAAAACTGGCAAGGAGCTCATTGGAGAGAGGACTCTGGATGAGAAGCGCTGGTGATCTGGAAAGAGAAGAGAGACTGGTTGATGTTTACGGATGGCGGATGTATGGAACTTGGGGGTCTGTTGGATGTGGGAGATGAGAGGGAGAGAGGAATATAAGTCAACGTGGAAGTTTCTAACTGGACCACTGGCTTGTTGCTGGTACTTCTAGGGGACATGGTGGAAGGATCAGATGTGGGGTTTAAGATTGTTAGGTTTGGTTATCGTAAATATTTAATAAAAGGAGCGGAAGGCACGGGGGTTTGGTTAGAGGGACGTCAGAATGTCCTAGTTCAGAAGTGAAGCAGTTCAGGTGACAGGAAGAGGACAAGGTGTTTGGAGTGGGCGGGCCAAGAGGAGGGCAGACTAGGAGGAGGTTAAGGAGCTGACAGACTGGGCTTCCCTGGTGGCGCAGACGGTAAAGAATCCGCCTGCAAGGTGGGAGACCTGGGTTTGATCCCTGGGTTGGGAAGATCCCCTGGAGAAGAGAAAGGCTACCCACGCCAGTATTATTCCCTGGAGAATTCCATGGGCAGAGGAGCCTGGTGACTACAGTCCATGGGGTCACAGAGTTGGACATGACTAACACACACATAGACCTCGATAAGTTTTCATATGAAAGTTGAAGCCACACAGGTTGCCAGCAAGACTTGGAGCGGAGAACGTCAGCATGTAGGTTGGTCACTACCTATTGAGTATCCCTGGAGGTTGGGCACTGAGGTGTGTGCATTGAAAACGTGATTTCCCCAGTCTGTGTGCATCGCGTCAAGAGAGAGAAGAGGAGAGAATGAATGGGACCTAGGGCTCACCTCTGAGAGGACTTAGGGATGGGGAGAGACCCCGGAGGAGCTTTCAAAGGGGAAAACAGGGAATCTCAGAGTCTTGGAAGGCAAGTGGAGGTCAGTACAAGAGAGAGGAAGTGTTGAGCAATGCCCGGCTAACAGGGGTAAGAGATGAGGACTGTGAAGGGACCCTGGGATTGCTGAGTGCAGAGTCCTGAGTTCCTTAAAGGGAGAGGTTCATGGAGTGATGAGGAGTGAGTGGGAATCAGTTACTATGGGTAGTAAGCATCACCTACACTTGCAAGAGAGATTATAGCATCTACTAATGAGTCTTACTGTTCTGTATTTTTTTTTGAACAGTCTTTTAGTAATTCCCAACTGTGTGTCCTTGGTCAAATTGTTTACCCTTTCTGTGCTTCATTTGTAAAAGGAGAACCTGCCTCATGGGGATGTTGTGATGATTAAATGAGTTGTAAAGCAGTACTTGGCACATAGTAAATGCCATGTAAATGATTGCTTAATAAAAAGCAAAGTAGGAACCATGTATATCAGCCATCACATGTCTTAGGTACTTTTTCCTGAGTATTCACAATACTTCTTTGTGTAAGTGGCAGCTCCCTGATTCTACAAACAAAACAGAGGCCTGGAAAGTTTTAAGAAACTTATTCCAGGTGATGCTGCTAATGAGTGGTGGAATTGGGATACAGAGTTCCTTCAACTTGACTTGAAGTTGATAGTCCGCCCACTGGACCATGCTCTGCCCTTTGGGCTGTTGCATAAAGACTCGCAACCTTCCATGATCTAAATCTGAGGAGCAGTTTTACATGAAGTGTGCTCAGTGCACTCTGCCTAACAACCCCTGCCCTGTTCGTTGTCTACCCCGCGCCACTCGGTTGTCTTATCTGTCTGGCCCTTGTAGGTACTGAGTTTGCAGTCTTTGTTCTAAAGGTTTGTTCTTCCTGTGGACTGGAGTGCATTCATCTGAGTCTTCTGTTAAGTTCGCATGCCATCTTCCATATCCGCTTTGAAGGTTTTCTTCAGACTTAAGAGTTCAGCTCTTAAGTAAAATGGGCACCTCATCTGAATTCTTGCATTTAATCTGATCTCAGAAAGAGAAGTTGTTGCCCATTCTTAGAGGCTTTTCCTACAGCAAAGAACTATCTATCCATCTAGTCTGAAATGATAGTGTGATGGTTGATTTTATGCGTCAACTTGGCTAGTAGCGAGGTATTTGGTGAAACACCGTTCTAGAAGGTATAAACATACTTATGAAGGTATTTTTATCTGAGATTACCATTTAAAGAGATATGGAATAAAGCAAGTTATCCTCCATAAGGTATGTGGGTCTCATCCAATTTGTTCACAGCCTTAAGAGAAAAAGATTGTTGTCCCCCATGGAAGAAGGAATTCTGCCTCCAGGGAATTCTGCCTTCCAGCTCAAGACTGCAGCGTCATCTCTTCTCTGGGTCACCAGCCTGCCCTGCAGATTATGGATTTATCAACCCCTGACCGCCGAAGCCACTGCCTTAAAATCCAGTCTCTCCATCTCTCCCTCTGTCTCTCTTCGTTCACATGCACACTCACACACACCACATTCTATTGGCTTTGTTTCTCTGGAAAACCGTGGCTAATATAGACAGGAAGACATAGAAGTTTAAACTGTTCAGCGGCTGTTGATACTAACAAAAAACTGCATCAGGCCTTTCTAGGCCTGCTTGGTGGCAGCGTGTATTGCCTGTTGTGTGGATGAGGAAAGCGAATTCCAGGAGGGATGTGTGCACCCACGGTGATGCAGAAAGAAGACAGGAGAGCCAAGGAGAGAACTCTAATTCCTCGAGTGGTTCAGTTGCTCTCTTGTTGTTTGGCTCTCATGTTCTTATTAAGCAAGATAATAAAGTTACTGGGTTTCCAGACATAATTACAGCTAACATTTGTGAACTGTTTTCAGGAGGTCAGGTCTATCCTGATTGCATGACAGGTGTTAATGATTTTAATTCCTCCAACTTCCCAGTGAGATCAGAACTGATATTCACGCCCTTTTCCAGATTTGAGACGCCAGGTCCCAGCAAGCAGCGTGGGCACTGCTGCACAGCCAGTGTGTGCGAGCCGGTGTGGGGCCCAGGCTGCCTGGCCGCAGAACCGCACTCCACACACGTCCATCCCACTATTCCTTGGCCCGAGAGGGCTTGCGCGTCGCCCCCTCATCTGTCCCTGGGGAGCCTCTGTCCAGAATGTTCATCATGGTGGTGGTGCTTTGGTAGGGCTTGCTTTAAAAGAGAAGATGCTATATGTTACTTTCTAAGAGGCCTTCCTATAATACTTCCTTGCTGCCTCCTTGAGAAGCAGAAAACACTCCCATTATAGGAACACTGTGGGGTAAGTTCTTGCCGGGGTATGCTTTTAGCGACTAGACTTTCCTGTCTAGCCTGGGGACACTGGAGCCACCTGACTGGCCAAAAGTCATGCAGAAGCGTGATGAAGTGGTGACGTGGCTTAGCTGCTTGTCCAGCAGTTTGGGTTATGCTCTGGGGAAGAGGGCGGCAGACTCTTCGTGTCCCTTGGTTCTCTGAGGAACTACCCCTCATAACTGCCATTAAGCAAGCCTTTGGTGTGTCAGGGATTGTTTTTTAAGTGTTTCACAAAGACGGTCTCGTGGAATCTCCTTCACATTATCATCCCATTTTACATGTAAAGAAGGCCGCGACCCAGGGAGCTCATGCTTCCGAGGCAGGATTTAAACCTTGTCTAGGGGCCCCAGCCAACCGTGTTCCCCGTCACTCTGCTGGCACCTCCTTGGTGCCTGCCATTCCTACCTGCTGGACTGTAAGCCCTGTGAGGGCAGGGCCCGTTTTCCCCTGGGTTCACCATCGGACTTCAGTATCAACCAGGTGCAGGGCCTGACACACAGGAGATGCTTATTACATTGATGCTGAGTGATCAGCGGACTCGTTCTGTTCTTCGGGATCACTCCCCAGTACCTGTGGCGCCAGGGGCCAGGGGCGGGCCAGGGAGAGCACCGACCTTCTGAGGGTGGCTTGGACACACGTGGGTTTAGCCCTCAGGCACCTATTCCAGGGTGTTTTCTCCTTCAGAGGAACCTCTCAGCCTGCGCCCAGTCAGTCCTACATGACTCCGTGAGTAACTGTCCTTCCCAAAAGAAGTCTGCACAATACTGTGTACGTTGCTGCCGTGATCTGTCAGGATCTCCACCTTTCACAGCTGGAGTGCCACACTGGTCTGCTGCTGCTAAGTTGCTTCAGTCGTGTCCGACTCTGTGCGACCCCATAGACGGCAGCCCTCCAGGCTCCCCTGTCCCTGGGATTTTTCAGGCCATTTAAGTAAGACCGGTGCTTTTAAGGGATCATCAGTTGTGTACTTTTAAAACATTCCTTAAACTCTCTGCTTCTTCCATTTTCCCGGATTCCTCTTTGTCTCTTTGTCTGTGTCTTTCTCTCTCACTTCCTTGGTCTTACACACACACATCCCTTAATTTGTCACCTACGTGTCTCATAAACATCTCCTTTCTTTTTTTAGTGAAACACGTGGTATACATGGAAGACCACTTTGTAAAATGAAACTGTGTGATTTATATTTTGTCTCTTTTTCCTTAAAATTCCTCTCCTTTGATCCATAAATGAAAGCTAGATATTGTGTCCAGTAACCTTTAAATAAGCTAATTTTTCCTTTTGGACATAGTAAGTTATGATGACATTGACTGAAAAATTACTGTTAATGTAAGAAGTCTTAGGATTTACATCCAACTCTAGGCCATGCAAGAATGCAGATTCACTCAGTAAAAACTCACTGACAGCCTTCTCTGTGCCAGACTTCACCTCCTCTTAGCTTTGGAAAGTGTCAAAGCCAGGCAGTGTATGTTTGGGAATGACCAGTCAAAACAGTGAGACAGATAGGCAAGAATCTAATTTCCAAAAAGTTAAGTGGTGGGGAGGAAGCATGCCTCAAAACAGATTATGGTCTTATCTCATGGGAGGTCTAAAATTAATAAATGCATTTGAGAGATGTTCCCTCTCAGCATTCTTAAGCTCAGTTATTTTGCTGGCATTCCTCCTTTTGAACCTCTATTCTGAATTGTTTACTCTTTTTTTTTTTCCCAGTAAGGAGGAAGAAAAAGTTCTTAAAAATTCATTAGAAATTAATTTTAATCTCAGCACTTAGTATTCTTTACAATATGATGATAAAGACTGGTTTGAAAGGGCAGTGCTTGGTTTGATCAGCCATAGAAAAGGAGGACAGGCCGGGGTCCTGGCCGGTGCATCTTTACCGTGATGGAAAAATGGTGTGCTCTTGTTGTAATTCTTTCATTCCCTTCCATGCCAAGCCCAGTGGCTTCTGTTACAACATGTGGCAACTTCTCCCTTGGAGACCAACTCAGTCCTAGTTGCCATAATATTTAGGACCAGCTACAAAGACATTTCTTCCCCTAAACCCATGCCAAATCTAAGTCAAACTGTCTTCTCTTCCCTGGCCATTCAAACAGATTCAGCTCCTGTCTGAAAAGCCCAAGAAATGCACAGGCCTCTTTTTGTTTCCTTGCCTGTTCAGACAGATAAATGAAAGAAGCGTATCGTGCCGGGTGCTGCTTCCTTCTAAAATGGACTCTCATGTGTGTCTTAAGAATTGTAACTTAGATGCTCTAGAAAATAAGAAAGCCTGTACGTCCTAAGTTTGTCTACAGTAAATCACTGCTGTCAGTGCTGATGGAGGAAAGAAGAGGAGCTCTAAAACCACGGGCCTTCACCAGATGCGGCGCTGAGCTCCTTCTGGACGAGCCTCCAGAGGCCCGAGCCTGCGCAGGGTAGGGAGAGGTTCTCATCCTAGGCAGCTTGGACCGACCATCTGCTAAACAGGCAACACTAAACAAGTAATATCAATCAACCCATTTTGTTTTTAAAAAAAGAAAGCCTACCAAAATAGAAAAAGAACCCTTGATAAATAAATTTGTTCTGACCCCTAAACCTAGTCCAGGGCTTCCTTGGTGGCTCAGACGGTAAAGAATCTTGCCTGCAATGCAAGAGACCCGGGTTCAATCCCTGGGTCGGGAAGTTCCCCTGGAGAAGGAAATGGCTACCCACTCCAGTATTCTTGCCTGGAATATTCCTTGGACAGAGGGGCCTGGAGGGCTACACAGTCCATAGCGTCGCAAAGAGTCGGGCACAACTAAGGGACTAACACTTCCACTTCCACAAGCCTAATCATTTTATCCCTTGGCATTTGATTCTCATAAAACACATGTATGTTTTATTCATCCTTGTAAAAATAATTATATTCCATACCCAACTTTACTAGTATACATTAATCTCTTCATATTTTTATCAAGATGTACTTTCTTTCACTGTTGAGTTTGTTTTGAACTGTAACTTTCAGCACAGTGCATTTTATGAGTTGTATTTCTGTCTTTTTAATTTGTTGGTTATTTGATATATACAAGAGATTACTCATAACGTACAACTAAGCTCTAAAGCACAATTTTTTAAAACACTCCAGTGACCCACCTCCTCCTCTAGGAACTGGAATGATACAGATGCTTCTGGATCTTTGCACTTCCTTCCCACTATTCTCTGGCCGCCTTGCAGTTTAGAAATTTGTGTTTATAATTCTCCTGATTTTTTTAACAGATACATAAATTTTATCACATAAATGAGCATTGCTAAAGGTATTTCGAGATACCAGAAAGTGGTCTCACATCATGTGTAGTTTTTTGCAGCTTATGTTTTCCTTCCATATCCCATGTTGTTGGGAGTAGAGCTGCAGTTCCTTTGTATATATTGCTGCAGCGTTCTAGCGTGTGTGACTATATCACAGTTTACCCAGTATCCTGTTTATGGAGAAAGGGGAAAATTACAAGGAGTTCTGTTTTAGTCCTGTTAACTTTGAGATGCCTGTTATAATTCCAGTGGGGATGTTGAGTTGGCAGGTAGACATTCAAGTTTGTAATTCGGAGGAAGGTCTCTGATGAAGATACCAGCATGTGGATGGCAGCTAAAGTATTATTTCTCCAGTCATTCGTAGAATGCTGTTTAACCCATCGATTGGCGTGTTTTTTTTTTCTCTCTCTCTCTTTTTTCCAATCTTTCTGGTCACTTTGCTGAAGTATGACTTGTAAAAAAATAAATGAGAAGAATACGAGCCTTGGAGAAAATAGAGGGAAGTGTCTTACAAACTCTAAAGGGCTGTATAAGCTTGGGTATTTTATTATTACCTCTCTCAGGGAGTCTCATTCAGTCCAACTGAAACTACATAAGTTTGCATTGGAAACTAAAAATATATATACTTAATTATTAATTCTTATTTTAATACTTTGTTAACTTTTAGCTAATAACTAATGTTTACCTATTGCTTATTTTATATGAATTAAGACATCTAATCCTTAAAACAGCCTATAACAGGTAGATGGTATTTATTCATATTTTACAGATGAGAAAACTAAAGTTCAGAAATGGTAGACTCAGGATTCGAATGCACAGATTTGGCTCCTAAAAGCTGTGCCCTCAGCTAATATGTGGGACTGCCTCTCTTTTCAAGGACAAGTTTCAACCAGACCCTTCAGCTTCAAGCTTTCAAAACCTTTTTGGGTCGCATTGCAGCATGGCCACCTTGAACCACCTACAAAACAGCATGCAAGGCCGCGGGCGCTGGCAAAGGGCCTTGTCTGAGCTGACTTAGTTTCACCACTGGACTGGCCCAAGATCCCACAGGGTGCTCCCACCTACCAAGTGTCCATTCTGTGCCCATTAAAAATGATGCACTTGATTTAAGTTCTATGCCTAAAGCTTCCCAGTGAGCCAGTAGTGGGCCAGGGACTGTGATCCGGGGCTCCTGCCTTTCAAGCACTACATTTGTTTTGTGTTAATAAACCATATTTCTCCACGGGATCTGGCAGAAATTTGAAAGTGCTTAATTTTATTGCAGTAAATACTAAGAATCCTTTTCAAAGCATAGAAACCAAGCTCCAGGCACGGAAAACCTGATTTGCTCTCGGAGCCTTTGGCAAACTCACACTGGCTCTAGAATTAGATCGTAGATCGCTGGCCTTGATTCCGTCTCCCTCTGGTGCTGGCTGAAGCAGGTCAGGACCTCTGCCGTGGTCACAAGGCCACACTTGAACCTGGACGTACTCTAGCCAGTGGAGCTGGAACGTATGACGTCCTACCCNGGGGGCAGGAGGAAAAGGGGATGACAGAGGATGAGATGGCTGGATGGCATCACCAACTTGATGGATATAGGTTTGGGTAGACTTCAGGAGTTGGTGATGGACAGGGAGGCCTGGCATGCTGCGGTTCATGGGGTTGCAAAGAGTCTGGTGGGACTGAGTGACTGAACTGAACTGAACTTCCTGAAGGAGAAAATGACAACCCACTCCAGTGTTCTTGCCTGGGAAGTCCCATGAACAGAGGAGCCTGGTGGGTTACAGTGTGGGATCACAAGTGTCAGACCCAACGTAGTGACTGACCCACTGTAGAATAAGTGGAGTGAATCTTGTTAAGTTAGGATTTACACAGAGCTCATGGGTACTAGACTATAGTCCAGGTTTGCCTAGACAGAGCTGCCTAAAGGCTAGCTAATGCCATATGAATGTCATCTCTAGGCCACCACAGACACAGTGGTGGGACCAGGGCATGGAGCTGACGAGCAAATCTTCATGGGTGTTTTGGGCCAGGTAAGCCTGAGAGTCTTGAAATGAGAAAGGAAACCTAAGACATTGTTTTCCACTTGTGGGCTGGAGAATTAGTAATCTTTTGTTCATTACTATTTGCATATTAGTAATCTTTATCCTTCCTTTTTTCTGTTATTACCATTTCAAGAAGTCTTATCACCTGAAGATAACTGCTACCAGAAAACTGTTACTTTTAGAGAATTAACTAAACAGTAAAAAGTTTTTGAAAGATTTTAGTGAAACGAAGTCCTGAAAAAATGTTTTAAAGTTGAATCTCAGTTTGTTTTGCATTATATAACAGACATTTGAGCTATGATGCAGCAGTATGCTCTTTCTTAGACCAAAGATTGGTCACTTCTGTGGCAGAACCATAAAGAGGGTGATTTTTGTTGTTAAGCATTAATTTCCCAAAGGACCTCTCTTAATCTTTTGATATACAAACCATTATCTTGAAGAGCCTACCCCTCATGCAGTCATCTCTGTTGACTTGCTTCCTCGGTTGTTAATTGTTGAAGCTCCCTTTGATCCTTATTTCTCGGTGACTGTGTGTGACTCACAGGTTTCCCTGGGTCACTTTTATCAGCTTTGGTTGAAACTGGATAGTGTCATGTTACAAGTGAACTTCATTGTATTTGCACTTTTATTCTGTGGTACTGACCAGTCAGACAGAGAATGTGAGATGGCTGGATGGCATCACCGACTCAATGGACATGAGCTTGAGTAAACTTGGGGAGTTGGTGATGGACAGGGAGGCCTAGCGTGCTGTGATTCATGGGGTCGCAGAGAGTCGGACATGACTGAGCGGCTGAACTGAACTGAACTGACCCATCAAGAAAGTGAGCGTAATGGATGCTGATGTTAATGAGGACTAAATACTAAGTTATCATTTTGTCTTTTTTTAATATAATTTTATTTTTTTTAATTTATTTTTGACCACATTGCACAGTATATAGGATCCTAGTACACTGACTGGGGATTGAACCCACGCCCCCTGCGTTGGAAGCTCATAGTCCCAACCACTGGACACCAGGGACGTGCCATCATTGTTCTTTATATTCGGATGATTGGTGCTTTCTTATGCAGGCTGGAATCTACAGGGACTCAGAGAATGATCATTCAAGTAGTTAGGGACACCTCCCTCTCGTCTTACGGTACATTTAAAGCACTCAGTATGATTTAGTGGGCTTTATAATTAACCACAGGCAGATTTTGTATGCCATTTCTGACACGTAATAGATTTTATAACCTTGGGCAAGTTATCCACAGAACTTCAGATTCTTGGTGTAGAATGTAGTCATAAAAGCACCTTGCGGAGTGGTCGTGGGGATTAGCGCCCACGTGTATAAAATTCCTGGATACTACATAGTGCACGCACCTCAAGAAATGACCCCTGTTAGAGGCACTATTGCATTTGTGCAGTGCCGTTCATTTTATGAGACTTTTACACGCAGTTCAGGCTGAAGAAGATAAACTTCAGCAAAGTCACTGAAAGTTTTGAAGGTGTGCATTTCCTTGAGGAAACTGATTTTCAGAAGATCATATTTGGGGACTGTGTATGTCCCACATCAGAGCATGCAATTTGATTGGCAGTTTATTCTTGCTGTAAATGAGAACACCGAGTCCCGAGGAGACTGCATAACGTTCTCAGGACTACGTGGTTTGGATCTAGCAGAGTCAAACCCAGAAGACAATCTTCCCACTCTTTTCTGTGTTTCACTGCCACAGAGCTGCTCGTTGGCAAGTAAGCCAGTGGAAAAGGTTGTCACACTTGTCTTGGAACAAAGTGATAAGGGTCCAGCATGTTTATTAGAAGCAAGCGTGGGAGGGAGAGGACAGAAACAGCAGTTAACAGGGAACAGGTGCCGACTAGACCTGGCGACCTATTGGTCCCTGAAGAAGGGAGTCGGGTACAAGCTTTCCAACCTGGTCAGATGGCCATAAGTTAATTGGGCTAAAATAAATAGAATTCATTTGGTTTTGTTGTTTCCTGTTGAGTTTAAAGGGACCAACCACCCTTTCCAGATAGAAACATGTAGAAATGAAGGTAGGAGAAGATGCCTGTGTGAAGAAATAAATTAGACTCTAATGCCACAGGAGCATTGACACCATTGTGCTGCATAGACTTATATGCACCTCTGTGTGTGCGTTGCATGCGTGTGTGTGAAAGTGGATTTTGTGACATATTCCCAGTTCAAGACTAAGCCACTTTGTAACTTACTGCCCAATTATAATTCACCAGCTGTCATACCTTCATCAGAAAGTAGAGCTTGTCCTGTAGATTCTTCCGTGTCTGCCTATTTGTTTTGTTGGATGGATCCTGCTGTGGCGCTGAGAGACAGACTTTGCTGGGCCCTGTTTTGTAAACAAATCTGTTCACACACTCTTTCTTCTAGCATTGTATGTGTACACTGGCTCTGCTTTTCCCACTAGACACACGGAAGCCTAGGATTTAGAAACTTGTTTTCTTTTAGAAGCATGCAGGCGTTGAGGAAGAGCACCCACGTGCCTTTAACAATGTGTACACATACCCTGTGTGCGTTTTGACTTTTCTTGATTCTGATTCTGGGCCATGAACCCCTCAAGAACATGGCAGCCTGGTATACACACAGCGTCCCTGGGAGGCATCCTAAAGCCGCCAGAAAACTACTGACTGAACTCGGTAAAGAGAGCAAGCTTTTTACCCTTTTAGTTCCTTCTGTGGGCCGTAAGTGGGATTTAGTCACCCAAGATGGTAAAGCATAATACTAGTTTTTCCAAGAAGAGATGATTCTTTTCTTAAATTAGAAGATGAACTGATAATAGGTATTTATATAGTTGCTTCCTACCTGTAGTTTTTTGCATGTTTTATTTAACATTCCAGCCAAGTTCAAGTTTTTATGACAGGAAGTGTGTGAGTGGTTATGACAGGAGTAAATAACATTTTATTTTATGATAACAGTACAGGAAGTAACTTTTCACGCCAAATCTTCAGGAGGGAAAGGCTCACTTATAAAGTTAACATACATAAATTTCCCAGAATCTTTGCTCTCTTAAGTGGAAATAAAACTAGAACATGGTCTTATTTCTTCCTCTTCTTAACTTGTCAACAAATGTCTTTGTTTTAGGATGAGGCCTTTTTGGGTATTTTGGTGTGCCTCAGTATGACATAGAACCATTAAAAAAATTTCCAAAAGAGAATAATAAGACCAAATTTTACAGAATAAATAGCACAAAAAATTTGAATCCCTAAATAGGAAGTTACTTTTTCTTTGAAGCCTAGATGAAGACAAGGAGGTCCCCAGCTCCCAGTTCCTCTGGTTTCCATGTTCCATAAGCACGTGGGAAAGATAGTTTGTTTAACGTCTTCTGCACGTCAGCAGATTTGCAGAGAAAAGGAATTGGGTAGACCCTTCAGTTAGGTTCACTGTGTGCTGTGCTTGGTCGCTCAGTCATGTCCAACCCTTTGTGACCCCATGGACTGTAGTCCACCAGGCTCCTCTGTCCATGAGGATTCTCTAGGCAAGAATACTGGAGTGGGTTACAATGCCCTCCTCCAGGGGATCCTCCCAACCCCGGCATCAAGCCCAGGTCTCCTATATTGCAGGTGGATTCTTTACCAGGTAAGAATCCAGGTAAACCCTGGAGCCACCAGGTAAACCCACCCCTTTAGGGGATCTTCCCGACCTAGGAATCAAACTGGGGTCTCCCGCATTGCAGCCATATTCTTCACAGCTGAGCTGCCAGGGAAGCCCTAGGTTCACTGTAGGAGAACTTTAACAGTGGCTTTCTGTTTCCCTGACCTGGAAAACGGTTTTTTTTTTCCTTCATCTTTCTCCTCTCTTCTTAAAGCCTGAGGAGCTTGTAGTGAGAAGAAAATGTTTAACTGATACATTTCTGAGGAATGATATTACACATGCATGCGTCACAAGAGTGAGTGGATGCCTGACAGGTCAACACTCCCGAGAAGCGCTCCCCAGGTCCAGGCGGCCATGGGCCAGCTGTGTGGCCTTGTGATGGAGGGCAAGCCTTCCCTCTGGGCTGGAGCTTCACTCCACCACTCTGATTGAACACCAGGTCTCTAGATCCCTTCTGCCTCCAAAACTCAGTAGTTTGCAAATTACACAAAGCTGTTCTCAGAGAACAAGCTAATGTGTTAAAGTTACTGATGCTTAGTTGTCACTAGTTTTCTTTAAATTCTGCAGAGAATGTATTTGCATGTGGCATGAGTGAAAATCTGCCTCAGGTAGTAGGCTCTAAGGCAGTTTTACTTAACACACACTGCAGCCTGGCACGAAGGGTGGCCTCTGGAAAGCTCGGAGCAGAGTGGTCAAGGTGCAGCTACCTGGCTCTGAACCCTGGCTCCACTGCCTGCTGATTGGGTGACCCTAGGCAAGCCCTTAAACATCCCGGGGCTCAGTGTGCTTATCTGTGGAGGCGTGGTCAGCCATTCAGTCGTGTCCATCTCTTCTGTGACCCCCTGGACTGTAGCCTGCCAGGCTCCTCTGCCCATGGGGTTTCCCAGGCAAGAATACTGGAGTGGGTTGCCATTTCCTCCTCCAGGAGATCCTCCCATCCCAGGGTTGAACCTGAGTCTCTTGCATTTGCTGTGAGCCACCAGGGTAGCTGCATCCTCATCTATAGGATGGGAATAACCAGAGAACTGAACTTGTAGGGCTGCTGCGAGGATCGCATGAACAGATCTGTGTAGGCCCTTGGTGGTGCCTAAACCAGCCCTGGGGTCAGGCCGCTGTCAACCACAGATGAGTAAACTGGCTGAAAGAGGGTTGGGTGACCTGAACCAGAGAGAAGTGTCACCCGGGGAAGAGGTAAAACTCGAATGCCAGGCCTCTCAACCTCCCATGCTGGGTCAAGTGCCCTTCCTGTGTGGGGCCACACCCCCTCCTTTCTATAAAAGGATCACTAAAGGGTGCACCCTTTGCCATTGTTTAAGAGGAAGCTCTGAGTAAACGTTAACCATGAAGATTTGTGACATGGTTTTGTTTTGTTTGGGGAGGTGGGGGCTGGGTGATAATGGGCCCAGAGGTCTAGAGAGCGAACACTGATTTTTCAACTTGGGCTTGTGGGATGTCTACAGCACAGTGAATCAGAACAGGACCCGGACAGTCTCTGTAGCTTAATTACATTTTAAGTGCCCACCTTAGAAATAGTCCCCTCTGCCTCCCCCGTTCAAAGGAGTTCCCAGGGGGCAGTACCTTCTCGTTAGCAGCCACACCTGTTCGGTTCATATTCTCACTCGTGTCCCCCCAGCATGTATTTTTTGTGATCTTTATTCTGTTTCTCTCTGCTTTTCCTTTCTCTTTTTGAAACCTCTCCATGGGTCACCCAGGACTTCGGAGGAACTCTGATATAAAGCACGGTCTGAAGCAGGAACACACTGCTCAGAAGCTTTGAGAACTTCGAGCATGTGTGTGTGCATGACACAGTGGGAGGGGAAATTAGCTGATCTAACATTCGGGTAGTTGTCTGGCCTCTAATCATTCACAAAGCTCAGTATCAATAAGATTTTTTTTAATTGTAGATATTTAAAACTGCCCTCCTTGTAGGGTTCCTCCTCTTTAGATGTCATACAGAGGGCCTTTTGACAGCGAGCAAATTCATGATGAGGTCTTGGGAGTGAGGGCAGAGAGATGACTGTTCCGTAGTATAGTTGGTTTTTAATGAAACCCTTAAGGATGTTTACTGATGCTGTGTTTTTTTTTTGTTTTTTTTTTAACTCATCCTCAATTTGAAGGTTATATTCATACCATGCAAATGGTTTCCATACTCTTCTTTTTAAAACATGAGTTTTGGTAAAAGTATAAAAAACATTTCATATTCATGAAAATTTCCTTCAAGAATATAACACACAGATGGTTTTATTAAATTTTGTACATAACATTCTTTGTGTTTGAGTGTTCAGAAAATGAGAAATACAGAAGCTAGAGTAGAAATTTCAGTGTCGCTACATTAGAAATTGAGGGCTTAGTGGTGCTGTATAACAGATCCGTGGACACGTTGGATCTGTTTTTCTTCTTTAGTCCCATTACAGTGGAAGCTTGTGCTTTCTCCTCGTCTTCACGAGCTCCTCCACTCCCGTGCCCCACCATTTGTACCCAAATAGAAGCATATTAACAACCTGAAAATAAAAGGCAGGCTTTTTTTTTTTTTTAAGCTCATCTTGTAGCAAAATGTCTACTCGTTCCGTCAGAAAAGGAGCTCTGACATTTAAGATGGGATAAAAGCAGTTTTTCTTAGTTTGCCCAGTTGTCAAGAAACTCTTCTCTGAAGTGATCAGGTTTGGTTAAAAGACAAGAGAAATACAAAAGGTCATATTTTCGCCCTTCATGGTTGGTTTCCGAGGGGTGCTTTGGTGCAAAAATCACGTGGTCAGTATTAATGTGACAGGGTGTTAAATACGTGTTTTTCTGCTCCCATAACAAATCTGAAAATGTTTTTTCCTCTCACAGACCATGGGGATGCCACCCGGAGGCTGTGTCTTTGGTATGCTCAGCGCCCAGGGTGGGGAAGATGATTTCCATATTTGAAATCTAGGGAGAAACCAAAAAAATAGCTCTTTTTTTCCTTGAAGGGTTAATGCCCTAAACAGCTTCAGATTGGTTCACTTGAATCTTAAAATTACTTTTCTGGTCACGCGCACGGAAGGTCTAAGCATTTGTGAAATGTCTTTTTCTTTTCCTTCTCCTGATGCTGTTCTCTCCTGGCTGTCTTAATTACACAGGGGTTGAGAAACCAAATTAAAATTAGGCGTGGCTGGTAAACAGCGATCACGTTGCCTGCTCTTAGCTCCGCAGGCTTGTTGGAGTGACTTCTCCCCGTAGTGCTTTCCTCCCCACTTTTTTTTTTTTCCCTCCAAAGGAAATATCATAAGCTCTTTTAGAAATACTCACAGGAAGTGAGTATCCATATGCTGGTTACTCGCCGGCAGCTGAGCACTGACAGGTGGAGAAAGGCTGGTGCATCCACTCAGATTTCTTTGGACCTTTCTGCCGGAGCAGGGGAATATTCAGGGCGTACAGACCGAAGGATTTTTGTGTACTGAGGGAGTTACAAGAGGAAATTGGTCATCGCGCGTCATCTTGGTGGTGGTGATTCAGGAAGCTGTGATGGGGGGTCCGCAAGGCACGTGGCTGCCGCCGGCGCTGAGGTTTCTGCTCACTTCTCAGAGGGCGGGCTGTCTTCTAAAAATTAATACTCCCTCCACTGCCAGTGATTCCTCTGCAGTGAGTCACTTCCAGAAATGAATAGCCACGATTTTTTTGGAATGAATGTTGTGAAATCCCTCGTTTATAATGGCAGGTTTTCAGTTGGTGGTTTTTATCAGAGAGAATGTCTCAAGATCAAAACGAAACCTCCTCTTTAAAAGGAAAGAAAGTACTCTCGATACAGAAAGCAAAAGTGCTTCCAGTCTCCTCCTGACGCGCTGTCGCGGAAGATCTATGTGCCTCTGTGCAGCGACACACGTCCATGTATTAATACTTGCCTACACTGTAGGAGTCCTTGGAATTACGGATTCGTTGCTAGTAGCTGATTGATCTCCTGTGAAGAAGGTCGCTAACTACAAGAAATGTTATGTGTGGTGAGTAGGTGGTAGATTCTGAAGATTGTTGCTAACCCAGGGCTCATCCTCTTTTGAGTCATGGATTCAGAGGACTGCTAGCAAGCTCTTAAATACTTCTCTGCTTTGTATGATTTAGTGGATGGAACTGCAGGACTCATAGAAGCCTGTGAAAGGTTTTCAGAACATGGATTAATTGAATAATCGTTGAGTCTTTTGAATATACTAGTCCCTTTGAGGAAGAAAGGCTATTTTACTGACGGAGGCCATTTGTAAGGCGCTTTTAAAACTTTAAAAAGCCCAGTTACTGCAGTTACTGCCCATCTGTATTTATTTTAACTATCACTCCATCTTCTTGTGTGAAGGAAATGAGTATATGGTTTCAACAAAGAAAAAGTTCTGCCAACTCTTTTTAACTGAAGAAACCCCATCCACGGGTTACTCCTAACTGGATTTTCATCTTCCTGGCTACTCGCAAGGGGAAACGACTCCGTGAAGGATACTAACCCTTCTGGCCGTGTCTGTGATGCGTCTCATTCGGAACCCGGTGGGCTCTCCGCAGATGATGACAGTACTTCTATCTAGGGAGAGAGGAGGAATCCAGTTACTGGAAACAGTGAGTGCAGCTTCAGAAACTGTTGCCTCTCCCGAGTGGAGAAGCTGTTTGACCTCCTGACTCATTTCATAGGAATTGGAGAAAACAACCTAGTGTGGTTTTCATTGTTAGTCCTGGAGGATTCCAAAATCTGTGTGTCTGCAGATGAGACGAGCTGGAGAAAGGCAGTGTTGCCACTTTGCTGTTTCTACTTGCCCGCTCTCCTGATGGAATTCAGTCCCTTGCCTCCAGACAAGTCCAGCCTGTTCCTGGGGATCCCTTGTGTGGCCGTTCCGTGGTGAGTACTGATGGCGGCAGTTTCTGATTTTTGCGGGTTTTTTGCTTCTCGATTCTAAAGGGCATTTCATCCAAGGACACATTTTAAACAGCATTTTTTTCTTGGCACATTTACACTACAGTTTATATTGACCTGTAGAAAATACACTGGGGGCAGTGATAGTATAAAAGACCGCATAACCTGTAGACAACAATGAAAGTGAAAAGTTGGGATTTATTTGCATAGAATAGATTTTTGCAGCTTGTTGACATGGAGGCAGTTTTGATTTTGACATATTTGTATTAAGTGATTTTGGGGGTAATTTATTTAAAACACAGGTATGGAAGGTAAAAGTATATTCCAGCAAAAATAATATAATTGCTGTTAAGGCATAAATTTTTGACTAGTAACATAATATTTATGTATAGAGAAACGTGATTCATGGTGTTTTGGTTTTAAAGCAGCATTATCAAATCAGCTAAAGCTATCAAAAGTGGACACAGAAAATATGCTGAACTTGGATAAAAGAAACTGAGGTGTTTGAAGTGATTGATATTTGAAGTGTTAGATTTTGGCCTCTGTATAATCTCATATATGATGGATCCACCAGATCACACCCTCAAGGAGCGGTCATTTAGTATATAATTATTAGAGAGTTTCTCATTCTTCTTGGAGATGCATGAGAAAAAAGTTGACTTGGTCACGCTGGCACTGTTTATTCTGTTTACTGCTTTATGTCTGAATGCCTTAGAGATAGAGCTCTTAACCTTTCCAGGGTATCTTGGGCCCCTTTGAGATTGTGATGGAAGCTACGAATCCTCTTACCACACTCAGACACAAACATTTGCCCACATTCTCCAGATGGTTGCGGCCACCGTGGCGCTCGTCCGTGGGCCCCAGGTTAAGGACTCCACCAAGATGAGACCTCACTGTGACACCGCCATTCCCCAGCAAACATTACTTAAAATACGCGGCATCTAAGTTGAAAAGAAGTCATTCTCCATGGTCGCTAGGTGGAGGTGCAAAGTCTGAGAAAAGGAGGAAGAGTAGAGAATATGTGACTGATATTAAATAGACAAAGAGAATCATTAATATCAGAACCTCCAGACAGATACTCCAGAGTTCCTAAATGTTTAACCTTGGATATTTGTCAAGTACGTTGTGAATTCCGGTAGAGACTTGAGGATTCAACGTTCAACGGTTGAGGAGAGTTTTCCTGATATGTAATGAAACCTCTTTGCTTTCCTTTTTGATTTCCATTGTGTGTGTTACCAAGCCAGGTAGGACTGCCAATAACTGAACCCCAGAAATATAAATAATAATANTCTGGTAGAGACTTGAGGATTCAACGTTCAACGGTTGAGGAGAGTTTTCCTGATATGTAATGAAACCACTTTGCTTTCCTTTTTGATTTCCATTGTGTGTGTTACCAAGCCAGGTAGGACTGCCAATAACTGAACCCCAGAAATATAAATAATAATAGTTGTAACAAATTGGAGAAGTGATCCTACATTAGCAGAAGGAATTTGCTGGGGTATATATATATATATATGGTAGTTTAGCTGAGTACACACAAAACACCATGAGAAAGATGTAGCCCTTCTTGCCTGTCAACTAAATTTGTCAGTACTGTAAGGCTGATGTGGGAAAAAAATAGACATGATTCTGGAGTGTATTAAAAGGAGTATGACATAAAAGGGTAAGAAAATAAGGCTTGTATTAGTCAGACTCATTCTTGTGTGCAACCTGAGTCACATTTGAAAAAAGATTCTGTGCAGTTGTGGAGAGCTCTGATATGCAAGCAACAGAAAGGTATATACTCTTCTAGCAAAAGATAAAGTAACTGGAGGTTTTAGTCCCCAAAAGCCTAAGGGATTTCTTGCTAAAGGCCTTTAAGCAGTAGCAGTTTGATTTGTCTTTGTAGCACACTGCTTGCTTCCAGTAAATTGTGATACTCTGATGGCTGTCCTGTGTAGGCACATTTGCAACACTTACATGAGAGCTTCCGCAAGAATAAATAGATTCAAATAAAACCAGAGTTGTCAGGACATAAGGTGTATAATAAATACACTTCTTTGTTGATTAATAGATAAGAAAGACTATCTCGATTGCCAAGATGATAAAGTAAACAAGTGGCTGAGGGAAGTTATGAAATCTTTGGTTGGGCTCTCTTTCAAGATGAAACTAGGAAATTCTGTTTCAGGTGGTGGAAACATTTATTAATTCCTGCTACAAGCTCTGAGGACCTACTTTGCTAGATGTGCACGGTCTAGCTACAAAAGCAGGTTCACAATGTATGATTTAGTGCTCTGGCTGCATAAAAATAGCATATGTGCTGGACCTTGAAACGCTCAGCCACCATCCGTGAGTCTTCCTGATGGAGTGGCATCCGAATTGATCCTTAAAGGACAGCCTTTAGGGAGTGAGCTGGATCAGGGAGGCAGGCATTGTGGTGAGGGCTTCAGGCAGGAGGGAAAGTGGATGCAGAGGAAGAAGAGAGGCTCAGAGCAGTAGGTACAGTGGAAGGTGTAGGGAAAGGAAAAGAGAAGATGAAACAGGAAGAGCCATTGATACAGGGACCTATCCTGCTGTGCCGGGTCACCCTGAAGGTGACCATCTCGGAGGGTCATGAGGCCAGATGTGCACTTAAGACAGATCATGGGGCTGTCCTGAAGGGTGTGTGTGTACGTGTGTGTGTGTGTGTGTGTGTGTGAGTGTGTGTTGGGGCAGGGTGGATGGGTTGGGCAAGAGGCAAGGAGACCAGATGGAAAGAAAGCTCCTCTGGTTGTTCAGGGAAGTAATGATGAGGACACCAAGGGCAGTGGATTCTAGAGAGATTCGCGAGGTAAAAAAAGGGAAAAGGTGAAGTAAGTTTAGTGGCTTAGGTTATTAAGTGATATCGTTCACCACAGAATGAAATCCGAGAGGAAAAACAGGTTGGAGGGGAAGACAAGGCGACATTTGGACGTGTGACAGTCACATGGACGGAACAGGCGGAGGTGTAAGAGCCGAGCGAGCACGAAGGTGGTTTCTATGGGGTTGGACCTTGAAATGTGGGTTAGCAGCAACAGCCTAAGGTCGATGGTGGTCTTGACTTGTGTGAAGACTTGTTTCTAAAGTAATAGATCAATCTTTTAAATTGTTTATACAGTATTTAAAAGTTTTTCCTGAAACTTCTTTTAAACTGTAGAATAAAATAAAGAAATACAAATTTTCTTCTGATTCCATTACCCAAAGTTCTGTTAATATTTGCAAATTTTTATTTCCTTGCAGTATTTTCTAGAACATGCACACGTATGTGCGCACGCACACACATATTTGCAAGAGCAGCATCATTCTGTACAGGCATTTTTATATCCCACATTAAATGCACATCTTCTCCATGTGCTTTAAAATGCTTTAAAAACGTTTTTAATGGTGCATTGTTTTCTAATTCGGGAGTATTCAGTTTGCTTCCATTTTTTTAAAAGCCATCTTAACATTACAATAATTATCCTTTTCTAAGTATAAAACTTTTAATTATATCTTGACTAGAATCTTCCTGAAAATTTTTTTTTAATAATTGATTTATAATAATATAGTTAACAATATTTTATTGGTTTCAGGTGTACAACATAGTGATTCAAAATGTTTATAGATTATACTTCTCTTAAAGTTACTGCAAAATAATGGTGATATTTTGTATCGCCCTGTGCTGTATAATGTATCCTTGTTACTTCTTTATTTTATGAAAGGTAGTTTGTGTCTCTTAATCCTATACAGCCCCTCCCCCACGTCCCTCTCCTCACCAGTACCCACTGGTTTGTTTTCTGTATTGTGAGTCTGTTTCTCTTTTGCTCTACATATGTGTTTATTTTATTGTTTAGATTCCACACATATAAGGCAATATACAGTGTTTGTCTTGCTCTAACTTATCTCACTAAGCATAACACTCTCTAGGTTCCTCCATGCTATTGCAAATGGTAGAATTCCATTCTTTTTTATGACTAATATTCCATTGAATATATGTACACACACACATACACACACACCCCAGACATCTTCTTTATCCATTCATCTGTGGGTTGCTTTCATATCTGTCTTGGCTTTTGTGTATGCTGCTGCTGAGTCGCTTCAGTCGTGTCCGACTCTGTGCGACCCCATAGACGGCAGCCCACCAGGCTCCCCTGTCCCTGGGATTCTCCAGGCAAGAACACTGGAGTGGGTTGCCATTTCCTTCTCCGGTGCATGAAAGTGAAAAGTGAAAGTGAAGTCGCTCAGCCGTGTCCGACTCTTAGCGACCCCATGGACTGCAGCCCACCAGGCTCCTCCGCCCATGGGATTTTCCAGGCGAGAGTACTGGAGTGTGGTGCCATCGCCTTCTCCGGCTTTTATGTATAGTGCTCTACCTTCTTATTTCTTATTGTTTTGGATGTATACCCAGGAATGCAACTGCTAGATCATGTGGTATATCTGTTCTTAGTTTTTCTGAGATAACTCCATACTGTTTTCCATAGTAGTTGTACCAGTTTACATTCCCAGCTGTGTACAAGGCTTCCCTTTTCTCCACATCCTTCCCAAAATTTGCTATTTGTAGACTTTTTGATGACAGCTGTTCTGACAGATGTGAAGTTACATCTCATTGTTGTTTTGATTTCCTTTTCTCTAGTAATTAGTGATGCTGAACATCTTTTATATACCTGTTGGCCATCTGTAAGTCTTCTTTGGGAAAAATGTATATTCAGGTCTTCTACCCATTTTTTTAATCAAGTTGTCTTTTTGATGTTGAGTTGTATGAGCTGTTTATATGTTTTCAATATTAATCCCTTATCAGTCCATATCATTTGCAAATATTTTCTCTCATTTAGTAGGTTGCTTTTTTTTTTTTTGAAGTTCCTTTGCTGTGACAATAGTTAACTTGTACATGTGTCTTGGACAAATTTTCAGTGATTTCCTTAGGATAGATTCCTTGCAGTGAATTTAAGTCACAAGAGCTGAACTCCTAAAGATTCTTGTTATCCTTTGCCTGTTTGTTTTCTGGAAAAATTTATATCAAGTTATACATAGTTTTATGTATTTTTAAATCTTTAGGCAAAAACATTACATTATTTTTGGTTGATTTATTCAACAGCTGTTTGATGAATACTCTGTCAAGCATGTGGCATTTTCATTGGCTGTCAGTAAAGTTTACCTTCTTTATGTGCTGATTAGTCCATTATTTACTTTTGTAAATGTTCTGTTCACACCCACTACCAACTTTTCTACTGGGGTGTGATTGTTCTATAATGCATTTGCATTGTTCTGTAATATATTTAGTCTTTTATGTGTATGTGACATCTGTGGCAAATATTTTTCCCAGCTTCTTTGATTTTTTTATTTTGCTTATGATTTTTTGAGATATAGAAACTTTACATTTTATTTAGCTGAAGATGAAAAGATTTTTGTCTATACTTTTTTTCCCCCTTGTGACTTTTGTTACCTTGGGCTTGGGAATTCCTTCCCACCATAAGTTAGACAATATTCATCTAATCAGAAATTGTAAAAAACATTGTTTATATAAAATCCACCAAAGGGATCCAGATGGATTTTTTGACAAANGGTATATCTGTTCTTAGTTTTTCTGAGATAACTCCATACTGTTTTCCATAGTAGTTGTACCAGTTTACATTCCCAGCTGTGTACAAGGCTTCCCTTTTCTCCACATCCTTCCCAAAATTTGCTATTTGTAGACTTTTTGATGACAGCTGTTCTGACAGATGTGAAGTTACATCTCATTGTTGTTTTGATTTCCTTTTCTCTAGTAATTAGTGATGCTGAACATCTTTTATATACCTGTTGGCCATCTGTAAGTCTTCTTTGGGAAAAATGTATATTCAGGTCTTCTACCCATTTTTTTAATCAAGTTGTCTTTTTGATGTTGAGTTGTATGAGCTGTTTATATGTTTTCAATATTAATCCCTTATCAGTCCATATCATTTGCAAATATTTTCTCTCATTTAGTAGGTTGCTTTTTTTTTTTTTGAAGTTCCTTTGCTGTGACAATAGTTAACTTGTACATGTGTCTTGGACAAATTTTCAGTGATTTCCTTAGGATAGATTCCTTGCAGTGAATTTAAGTCACAAGAGCTGAACTCCTAAAGATTCTTGTTATCCTTTGCCTGTTTGTTTTCTGGAAAAATTTATATCAAGTTATACATAGTTTTATGTATTTTTAAATCTTTAGGCAAAAACATTACATTATTTTTGGTTGATTTATTCAACAGCTGTTTGATGAATACTCTGTCAAGCATGTGGCATTTTCATTGGCTGTCAGTAAAGTTTACCTTCTTTATGTGCTGATTAGTCCATTATTTACTTTTGTAAATGTTCTGTTCACACCCACTACCAACTTTTCTACTGGGGTGTGATTGTTCTATAATGCATTTGCATTGTTCTGTAATATATTTAGTCTTTTATGTGTATGTGACATCTGTGGCAAATATTTTTCCCAGCTTCTTTGATTTTTTTATTTTGCTTATGATTTTTTGAGATATAGAAACTTTACATTTTATTTAGCTGAAGATGAAAAGATTTTTGTCTATACTTTTTTTCCCCCTTGTGACTTTTGTTACCTTGGGCTTGGGAATTCCTTCCCACCATAAGTTAGACAATATTCATCTAATCAGAAATTGTAAAAAACATTGTTTATATAAAATCCACCAAAGGGATCCAGATGGATTTTTTGACAAAGTCAACCCCTCAACATTGTGTGCAGAGTCGTCTGCATTTCCCCAGTTGATTTTTGGTGCTTCTTTTATGTTTCAAGAGCTTGTACTATTTAATTGAGCTGTAGGAGTCCATGAGTTTTGGTGGATATTAGCACCCAAGTGAAGGTTATAAAAATACTTTTAAGCTAGCATCTTATTGTAAAAAAAAATCTCAACACAGCAAAACTGAAAGAATTTTACAGTTAACCCCCATATATATCCCAACTAGATTCTGCAATTAATATTTTACCACTCTTTCCTTTATCGTCTACCTATTCATCCGATAACTTTTATACCTCCTAAATCATTGTTTGAATTCAAATCTGGGACTCAAAGACATTTTATTTCATTCTGGGTGTTTTTTTTTCTGTAATTTGTAGGTGTGATTTCTAGAATCCCATGGACAGAGGAGCCTGGTGTGCTGTAGTCCATGGGATCTCAAAGGAGCTGGACACAACTTAACGACTAAACAACAGGAAACTTTTAGCAATTTATATTAATGCAGTAAAATAGTGAACATCCTAATAGATACCAAGAGAAACTGACTGGTTTGTTTTGGCCCTTTAATTTCACGAATATAGTTGCTCTGTCGGGATTATGATGGTCATTCACATCACGATGGGTGCACCGTCCTCCATGAGCTCCGTCTTCCACTACAGTTGCTTTTTGTTCTTTTGGCTGGAACTGCAAAGGGACAGAAAGGCCACTCAGCAGACGCCGAGATGCTGGCGGAAGTGTGTGATGGATGGGCCTTGGCAGAGCTGGTGAGCGGGCTGGCTGGGCCGCAGTGGGCTTTGAGGAACGGCGCTTGCCGGAGTCGGCCACTTCACTGAGTGGCTGCCGTCAGTCTCTGCCCCCGGAGTCCTCGGCATGCAGGTCGCTTTGCCCTATCCCAGACCTGCCCTCCTAACATTCATCTTTGAGTGTTCCTGGTTCATGGCAAGTGATCAGAACAAATAAACCTTAGGTCAAGGAGCTTAGCCACCTCTTTTCCAGCCTAAATGATGAGCACCTTAAATTCCCTTGGTTTTTGGTGCTTGGTGGCATCCCAGCTTAAGAGATGGGTTTGCAGCCGTGTGCTCACTGCATACTGATAGACAGCATCTGCCTCTTGGGGCAGCATACAAGTAGCTGATGGAAAAAGGCACAGCCTCCGTTAAAAGACTGCCTCATGGTCACCACTAGAAATAAACTGCCATTTCGTTTTTGTACTGTTTCTTTTTTCCCCATCCAGGCTTCAATTTTTTGTCTGTAAACTGTTGATTTTATTAGATTATATAGAAGTTTTTTTTTTTTTCTTTATCCTAAACCTTCGATTTTAATCTAGAACCTTGAGTGTAGGTCAGTATTCACCTCTTTCTCAGAAATCTGGGAAGACAGGTCTGTCCAGGCTGTTAAGACCCTGGATGAAGCTCATCAGACTCTGGATCTGGGGCTAGAATTTTAAAGCCATTAGCTCTTCTGAAAAGAATGAGAGGGCATTCCTGAGACTGGGCAGAGGGGGAAAGCCTTACTCACAGGAAGCTTGTTAGCTGACAAGCTGCTTACAGAGCACATTCCCGCCCAGACCTCCTCCGGGATACTCAGCCTGTGGTGACACTGACCTCTGTCCTGAATTCTCTGCTCATNACACATCTAGATGTGTATAAGAGACAGGGGCAGAGGGGGAAAGCCTTACTCACAGGAAGCTTGTTAGCTGACAAGCTGCTTACAGAGCACATTCCCGCCCAGACCTCCTCCGGGATACTCAGCCTGTGGTGACACTGACCTCTGTCCTGAATTCTCTGCTCATAGCCAGTGATGCGATAGTATTTTAGAAGCATAGCCAACCAGTGCTTTGAAATGGAAAGATAGCCATACTGAAAAAATGTAACACAACCTAAGTTAATATTCTAGTAATACCAGTATTCAGAAGAGGCATCCTATTTGAATGAATTTTCAGAGAGAAGGAAAAGTTAAATAACCTGAGTTTTTCCCTTGCCACTGTCCCTTCTCACCTTTAGGCTCCAGCGAGAGACAGCTGATTGCTTCCCAAACCTGCCGGGCCGTTTCCTGTTGCCCCCCCTGCCTTTGAACACACAGCTGCCCCACCCTTACCCCTCTGCCCACCTCCCCAGTACCACTGTACCCCACCATGCTCACCTCTCCCAGCCCAGTGCTGCTTAACAGATACCCAGATACTAAAGTAGGGAGTTGATTGGGCTTTCATTAATTTGCCAGGAGCAAGGGAGGGTAGTTACAAAGCACCACGCTAACCTGTTATTTTCTGCGCTATTAAAATGTAAAGCAGACCGACGAAAGAACCTGCTCTCCCCACCAGTCATCAACAGGCTGTGCGGGGGGGTTTATGAATCGTCTTCTGAATCCACAGCTAGTTTTAAAATCTAGCTTCTGGGCTTGGTCTGCAGGAAATAAAACCGTGAGATCATGAATGCTGTGGAGGGAGTATGAAGTTATTTACCAGGTCCTGTAACATTAGCATTGGGACTCCTGTGTAAGCTGCTTTATTAACTGGGTTATACCTGTTTGGAACCTTAATATCCCTAAAGGGGTTAACATGTCAAAAATATAAACCAGCTTTAAAATGAGTCGAAATGCAATTGTAAAGTTTTTAAGCATGAGGTTTGGGTACATTCACAGGCAGTGGGATTATATGACAGGTTTGTAAGGAAAATAAGATCTGGGGGTACATCCTTAACTTCTAAGCTAGGTGTCTTGAGAAAATGCTCATGAAACACTATGTTGTTACTCTCGGGGATTTCAAAACAACAACAGAGAGCACAGAAACACCGTTTTAGATAGATTGGAGATATTTTCCAGGATGGAATCTGTCACGTACCGATTTAATTGAGAGCCCTCTCAGATGAAACTGAAATACCACCACTGTGATGGTAGCAGTGTCAGTTAGCTGTGACCTAAACTGTATCAGCCATGACTAACCGGGGATTCCAGGACACCACGGTCCTGTTTCCCGTTGCCTCAGTCTTCCGGGGGCAGGATTTAATAGGGATAAGTCATTTCTGTGTTCAAGTCTCTAATTTTTCATCCATGTAAACAATAGGTGAGAATAGACCTGACCCAACACAGGTTTGTTGCCTGAAGAATCCCAGGGATGGCGGAGCCCAATGGACTGCCGTCTGCGGGGTCGCACAGAGTCAGACACGACTGAAGTGACTTAGCAGCAGCAGCAGCAGCAGCAGCACACGTTTGAGAGATCTGTACTACTAACCACAGTAGCTAACAGTGTTAGCTGGGCACTAGGCGGAGTGCTTTACTTGGTTGTCTGTTCTAATAAACAATCCTATGCGGCGGGTACTGTTACTATACCCATTTTATAGATAGGAAACTGAGGTGCAGAAAGGTTTTTATTTCCCAAGATTACACAGGTAGTAAGTGCAAGATCCGGGATGGAATCACAGCAGTCTGGCTCCTAAACCCAAGCTCTTAATTGATATCCTATTCAGTTTCCATAAACAACTCATATTTTGGAGGTACTTTTATTCTTTGGGGCTGCAAGCCTTCATTTAGCGCGTTATCTTCCATGGTGCTTTTAATGTATTAGGGAGGACGAATGCAGCCCCCAAATCTGGGCATTTTCATGCCTCACCTTGCTCGGGATCACCTGGTTGCAACTTGTTACTAATGATGCATGTTACCACAACACAGCCCCGTGGCTCCAGCAAATGCACTGTTGGTTAAAAGAGAGTAGTATGTCCAGAAGAGGGAATTAACACAAAGCAGCTATCCCAACTACCAAAGAAACCAGTGTGGTTGGCTCATGAGGAATCCCTTTTTCTTTTGTTATTGGAAGTGAATAGAAACTCATTAATATCATGCCTTCCGGTAAGTTCAAGCCCTATAATTTAAGCAGGACCCAGAAATCTGTTGTCTTATGAGACTATTATTGTTTGGTTGACTGCCTACATACTGCCTCAGTTGTGGGGGAACTGGTTTTCCACTGTTGTAGCACAAGGGCCCTTCTCGTATTGGTCTCATCTTTTGGCACTACCCCATCCTTCCCCTATTCCATGGTCTCTGATCCATGTGCTCTACATGGAAGCTCTTTCCTTCCCTCTCTTCCTAGCCAGCCAGTAGTACTGTTCCCTTCAGATGAATCCTCCTACAGGCAGCTTTCCTTGACTGCTCAGGACCAGGTCAAGTGCCCCAAATGCTTCCACAGTGCCGTCTGCTTACTTCTTCGTGCACATGTTATATTAAGTTCTAACTTCCTGTTTCTTGTCTGTCTTTCCTGACTGGAAAAGCTGGCCCTGTAAGGGCCAGGATTGCTATTGTTTACTTTTGGATAGGGGCTTCCCTGGGGGCTGAGTGTTAAAGAATCGTCCTGCTGATGCAGGAGACACAGGTCTGACCCCTGGTTCTGGAAGATCTCCTGGAGAAGGAAATGGCAAGTCACTCCGGTATTCTTGCCTGGGAAATCCCACGGACACGAGAGCCTGGCTGGCTGCAGTCCATGGGGTCGCAAAACAGTTGGACAAAACTTAGCAATTAAACAACAACTTTTGAATAAAAACTCTGACACACAGGACAGGGCCTGACACGACAGATGCTCTACAAATGTTTGGACAAGAGACAGGTAGAAATGGCATATTTGGTGATAAGGGAAACTAACCTAGTGGTTACAGTTCATAAGGTACATTCATGATTTTACTGTACTGAATGCTCATGGCAACACGGGGAGATCAACTCCTTTAACCCCTCTGCGCTGACGTGGAAACAGCAGGTTACCCCATGCATGTACATGGTTAGGAGGTGGGAAAGCCAGGACGTGAGCTCAGGTCTCTGACCCCACACCTTATGCTCTAATATACCATATGAATATCCCAAGGCCAGTCTTAACACAGCTACTAGACTGTGGAGCAAAGCAGTGTGCCATTCTTGCCCTAACCAAGTAGATCTGGAGGGAGAATAAACGGGTGTTAATTTTTCTTGCTGGCCTCCTTGGCATCCTCCTACCCCCGACCTTCACCCGCATTTCCAGTGAAAACCTTCCAGTGACTCGTGCCAGATTCTTTCCAGATTTCAAGGTGTTGATGGTGAATATTTTGTTTGCAGACCAGGCCGGCTGCTGGTCTTAATTTGGGGGAGCTTTTGGAAAAAATGGCTGATGGAGTTCTGGTAAAGTCCTTAAGCAAACTGAATAAGATCCTGGTGTATCAAGGAGTAAGAAATGAGCAAGGTGGGAGGTGTGTGGGGGGGAGGGGTCTAGGAACTGAGAAAGTGAGCAAGANTGCAGCCCACCAGGCTCCTCCATCCATGGGATTTTCCAGGCAAGAGTACTGGAGTGGGTGCCATTGCTTCATGGATAGTGGATGTTTTATTTTTTTAAGTTTTTTGGCTGTACCAGGGGATTTCTTATTTCCCTGACCAGGGATCAAATCCATGCCCCTGCGGTAGAAGCAGAGAGTCTTAACCACTGGACCACCAGGGAAGTCCTGATGATGCGTGTGTTATAAATTGAAGGTTGTGCCAACCATGTTTCAAACGAGTCTATCCACACCACTTTTTTTTTTTAATCATGGAGGACAATTCACTCTTCGAAGATATACAACATCAGTACTTCAATTTTCTTTTTTTTTTCTTATGATTTTTTTTTTGACATGTACATGCTGTTTTATTTTTTTAATTTCTGTCTGTGCTGGGTCTTTGTTGCTGCATGTGGGCTTTCTCTGGTTGTGGAGAGTAGGGGCTACCCTCTGGTTGTGGTATGCGGGCTTCTTATTGCAGTGGCTTCCCTTGTTGCAGAGCACAGGCTGTAAGGCATGCAGGCTTCAGTAGTTTCAGCATGCAGGCTCAGTGGTTGTGGCTTATGGACTCTAGAGCCCAGGCTCAGGAGTTGTGGCACATGGGCTTAGTTGCTCCAAAGTATCTGAGATCTTCTGGGACCAGGGATCGAACCTGTGTCCCCTGCATTGTCAGGGATATTCTTATCCATTGTGCCACCCAGGAAGTCCCCGCACCATTTTTCTAACAACATTTGCTCACTTTGTGTCTCTGTGTCACGTTTTGGTAATATTGCCATATTTCAAAGCCTCCACTAGAAAAATACTATGACTCACTGAAGGCTAAGTTGATGGTTAGCTCTGTTTAGCAATAAAATATTTTTTAATTAAGGCAGATATGTTTTATTTTTACACATAATGCTGTTGGATACCTAACAGTGTAGTGTAAATGTCACTCACATGCATTGGGAAACCAAAAAGTGTGTGACCCATGTTACTGCACTATTTGCTTGATGGTGGCGGTCTGAAGTGAACCCACACTATCTGAGATATGCCTGTATTTACAGAGCACCCTGGAGAAGGGAATGGCCACCCACTGCAGTAGTCTTGCCTAGAGAGTTCCATGGCCAGAGGAGCCTGACAGGATACAGTCCATAGGGTCACAGAAGAGTCAGACAGGACTGAGAAACTTTCACTTCTTTCTTTTTTACATTGTGTTAGGTATTATAACTAATTGAGAGATGATTTAAAGTGTATGGGAATGAACATCCCTGGTGGGACAGTGGATAAGAATCCACCTGCCAATGCAGGGCACACAAGTTCCATCTTTGATCCAGCAAGATCCCACATGCTGCAGAGCAACTAAGCCCGCAGACTGCAACTACTGAAGCCTGGGCTCTAGAGCCCATGCTTGCAACAAGAGAAGTCACCACAAGCTGAAACCCATGCACCATAACGAAGACTCCATGCAGTCAAAATATGTAAATAAAAGGAAAAGTACATGGGAGTGTGTATGTGTTATATGCAACCACTATACCGTCTTATATAAGGGACTTGAACATCCTCGGATTTTGGCATCTGCAGTGATCTAGAAATGAGTCCCCGAGGGATGCTGGGGGATAGAGCAGAACGGGCAAATCTCTTACCTGGGAGTTTTGCAAGTCTGAAACTCCAGAGTGGAGACAAATCTGAGTCAGTGAAGAGGCTCTAAATATGTCTGGTGGATGGAGGGAGCCAGATTTTAAACTAGGAGATCACAGAATAAGAAATTGAGGTATGGTGGCTAATAAGTCAAGTAGGGATGGTCTAGGACCAAAGTCTGGTTGGCCTGTGTATTCTCCCTTCATCACAGTGGCACATAGCCTGGAGCTTGTAAAGTGATGGGGACAGAGCAGACTGTCTTATACTCAGTCTATCTGTCAGCATTATCATTCTGCTCATCCCAAGTGGGAACTCTGAGCAGTAGGACTATTGCAACCAGCTTTAGATCCCTTACAATATACAACGAAGTTCCTTACAGAGAGCAGGTACTCAGGATTTATTTGTTAAATTAATTAAAAAAATAACTATCACTCTGGATAAATAGAGGGAAGGTATGATTATAAAATAAGGCTGATCCACAGGATAAACAACAAAAGAAAAATCAGCGCTGTTAGGCAGACAGAACTACAGCTTTACTAGTGACTGGAATTCCAAAGTATATGCATGATACATATTTTTAGGGGAGTTTTTCATAGAGTAACCACACCTTGAGTTTAATGCATTTAAATTTTTTGGAACAATGATCCATTTTTACCAATGGTTTCTGTAATTTCAGACTTAAAAACTGGCTGGATGAGTTGCAAATGTATGAATAATGGTTTGCGAAAGCAATTTTTAATCATTAAGTTGTTTGTTTTGATGGGTAAAAAAGCACATATCTTTTTAGAGCAATGTTTATTTCATGTTTTGAGTGGCAGGAAAAATAATTGCATGTTTGAAATCTTTGAAATATGTTTTAATGCCTTTAAAATGACTTAAGAGCAAATGTGCCAAATTTACCTACTGCTTAAGCCTTTCCATGGTTGAAAGTTAGCTTTACTTTCCAAGCTTTGTGGAAGTATTTAATATGCTCTTCGATTGTGTCTTTTAAACAGCAGTCTGTACCTGGTGGACTAGGTAGAACATTTGACACACCCGCAGCAAGATTTTGCAAAGAAGAGATAGTATAGTTTTGTAGATACTTGATTCTACTCTAAAAAGAATGGATATGAGTATTTTTAACATAAAAGAATTATGCAAACATGCTCTTATAGTAGGATTTCATTGATAGATTTAACAGGTATCTGCCTGATATATATACTGAGAATTAGTTTTCAAAAAAGAGTAACTGCCTTTCTTATTTAATACACTTTCGTTTTAATGAGACAAGGTATTTAGAAAGATTTGGATAAATCTATAAAATTCGGAGATCACTCTCCAGCATTTTCTGAGTGCCAAATGTATATTTTAAGTTACTGGAAATTCACGGAATTGCAGAATTCTTTGAACACATATTTGCTAATACAGACTAGTAATTGGTAGTTGATTATACACTTTAATATGTTGTAGGCACCATTCTAAAGTGCTTTATATGTATTAACTCTTTAATCCTCACAACATTCCTACAAGATAGATACAATTATATTTATCAATTTGTAGATGAGTTAGTTGATGGAGATATAAAGAAATTAAGTGATTTGTTTTAAGGTCACACATAGAGTTGGAATTTGAGACCTGTTACTCTTTGGCTCTGGGTTTCCTAGGTAGCTCAGTGGTAAATAATCTACCTGCAATGCAGGAGATGTATGTTCGATCCCTGGGTTGGGAACATCCCCTGGGAAAAGAAATGGCAACCCACTTCAATATTCTTGCCTGGGAAATCCTATGACAGAGGAACCTGGCGGGCTATAGTCTGTGGGATTGCAAAAGAGTCAGACACAATTTAGCGACTAAACAATAGCAGATTTTTGGCTCCAACTCTGTGTTTTTAACTATGATAATAGAGAATGTACCAGGCACTTTGGTAAAATATAACCATTGTGTGATACTTCCAAAAAAAGGTAACTCACCAGAATTATAGAATTTCAGGGGATAAAAACAGACCCCCGAAGGTCATTTAATCTAACCATTCAGCCAATGGTAGTGCTCTCAAGCAGCGTACAGGCTGCCATGGGAATGGGGAGATACAGCAATGCAGTGGAATCTCTGTAATGAGCTGTTCAGGGACAGAAACAGTGCCCTCCTTACAGGTTAAACATGTTATATCAGGCTTTTATTATATTTACTACTGGGTCTTAGATCTGGGATTTGGCCCATGTTATTTCCAAATCCTTATATAATGAGCTGTGTTGCTGCAGATTTCTACCATTATAGCTATAAATTCGAAACACACAAACACACAGAGGCATCCATCCAAGTACAAAATTACTAGGGAAATGGGAAGGACAAAAAAATGAATTAGTAGGTTTGGGGGGTAGTAATTACTGGTGGCACTGATGTGGCTAGATCTTGCTAGGAAATGATAGTAGTCTGGAATGATTTCAGGGGCATTGTGAAAGTCAAGAAAAGATTCACGAGGGTCAGATGACGTAGACAGATTTCAGATGGTGTGATGATACTTGTAAATTACTCCATAGAAAAGGGGTGTCTGTGTGTTTTGTGTTTCCAAATTTGTCAACAAAATGAACGTAGGGAATAAAGGGTGTTACAGATATTGTTTCTCCAAGTTAAAAAAAAATTTAAAATTGAATTTATTTTTGCTTATTTGTTTATTGGCCACACTGTGTGGCATGTGAGACTTTAGTTCCCCCACCAGGGGTCGAACCTGCACCCTTTGCATTGGCAGTGTGGAGGCCTAACCACTGACTCACCAGGGAAGTCCCCACTCCCCGCCAAGTTTTTGAAGGAAGAAATAGTACCTTATTTGTATTTATATCTTTTGTGCCTTGCCTGTTATGATCTTCAAAACTTGTTGAATTTATATGTACCATCTGTCATTTAAGCAGAAGGGAGACTATGTCAGGAAGTTAAATAAAACTTCATACAATAGTTAATGTTTGAGTATGACTAGGGATTTTATGGGCTTCTCAGGTGGCTCAGTGGTAAAGAATCAGCCTGCCAGTGCAGGAGAGCCAAGAGACTCGGGTTTGATCCCTGGATTGGAAAGATCCCTTGGAAATGGCAACCACTCCAGTATTCTTGTCTGGGAAATCCTACAGACAGAGGAACCTGGCAGGCTGCTTTAGGCAGAGTCAGACACAACTGAACACACATGCATTGCATTCAAATAAGAATCTGGGGATTTGAATGTAGCTCCAGTCATTCCTGCTCCCTTCTTGGGAGTGAGCCCCTTCTTCATTCTCAGAACATAATGATGGAGCAGGGGCTGTATACGGGAAAACTGCCATTGTCCAGCCCTGTATGTCTCTGGGTGGTGGGTCTGTTGAGTTCTGGGATGGAATCTCAGGGAGCTCACAGTCACCCTCTAGTAAACTACATGCTTCAAAACCAGCCCCATTGATAATAAAAGTGATCCTTAATTCTCTGTTTGCTTTTTTGTTTTGTCTCTCAGTTTATTCAGAATTTGGATAAGGTTATAATTTATTGGGCTCGCTCAAATCCCAATATAGCCAGCAGTGACAGGCATTCTTGGATGAGAATAGTATATGTGAAAGCATATGGAACTGAAAATGCATGATGTCAAAATTATGTCTGGCTGCAAGAATGAGCACAACAGGGGATAATCAAGGAAAGTTTAGGGTTGAATGAAGAAAGTACTCATATGGCATGATAATGAGTAAGCCTTTATCCTTTGGACGTTTGGTTCTAAAAGTATGCTTTGGAGACCCCTAAGGTCTCTAAGAACATTTCAGGGGGAGTCCAAAAGCACATTCGTACTAGTACTAAGACATCGTTTACTTTTTTCACACTCATTTTCTCATGAGTGTACAGGGGAGTTTTCCAGAAAGTACATGTGTGCAGTATTATGACAGATTGAGTGCCAAAGTAGATCTGAGACTTCAGCTTCTAGGCTAATAGAACACCTTCTTTTTAGCCAGTCATTAAAGAGATTTGCAAAAATGTACAGCAATATCAAGTATCTTACTAGTGTTTTTTTTCCTAATAGTTATCTTTGCCCCAATTAAGCTTTGCCAAGACTCTTGACACAGAAAAACTGTTAAATAATAAATAGGCATTTTTTAAGACCAAAAAATTAGTCCATCTTTCAGAAAAAATATTATTTATGTTAGCGTGTGATGGATTTATCATTTTTAGTGAATTGAATAAAAAATTAAAATTTTTATTTATATTGATGTATGATAATGTGTTAATTTATAATACAGCAAATATTAGTAAGTATAATTCACATAAACAAAAGCTGTATAGGGCTCTTAGTAATTTTAAAGATCAAGTGTGAGAATGTGTCCTCTGCATAGTGGAGACCATTTAGAGGTTTAAAGTAGGGGATCAGGATGATCTGGTTCATATTAGATATTTAATTCTTCAGAAGTTATAAAGAATGGCCTTGCCCAGCTTTGGTAAAGATGTGGGAAAGAAGCCTTCCATGGGTAAGAAGATGAATTGGTATAGCCCTTAAATAGAGTGTTTTGGCAATATCTACCAAAAGACTGTAAATAAAGCATAGCATAGTTTTTGGCTGAGGAATTCCACTTTTAGGAATGTATTCTAAGGAAATAACTGAATAAACGTTAAAGATATAAATACTGTCTATCAATACTTATTGTAGTATTATTTATAATCCTTAAAAGAAATAGAAAATGACCTAAATGTTCATGTTTTAGGCTCTGCCAGCTTTGGAAATCACTGCCTGGGCCAGACTGAGCCTCAATTCCCTCTTTTAATTATTTTTTAATCTATTTATTTTATTACTATTATTTGTTTATTTTTGGCTGTGCTGGGTCTCCATTGCTGTGTGGGCTTTTCTCTAGTTGCGGCTAGCAAGGGCTACTCTCTAGTTGCAGTGCTTGGGTTTCTCATTGCGGTGGCCTCTCACTGTGGTGGCTTCTCCTATTGCGAAGCGTGGGCTATAGGGTGCACAGGCTTCAGTAGCTGCCGCCTGCGGGCTCAGTAATTGTGGCTACTGGTCTCTAGAGCACAGGCTCGATAGCTATGGCACAGGGACTTAGCCACTCCATGGCATGTGGGATCTTCCTGGACCGGGGATTGAACCCCGGTCTCTTTCATTGACGGGCAGATTCTTCACCACTGAGCCATCAGGGAAGCCCGTTTCCTTTAATTATAATGAGATTGAAAGTTCAGCATTCCAAGAGTCAGAAGCTGATTGAAGGATTGCATGTGACCTTGGTTCTTCATCAAATTCAACACCCAAATAATATTCCAAATTTACCTGCCCTGCAATCAGCCATCTCCCTCAAGGTGAAAGGCTTATAAATCCCAAGGGTCCAGACATCCGAAGCAGTCTTTTACCCCAGAGGCTGAAAGTATGTAGCTGTGGTGGACAATCACCAGTGGCCACATAGCTCTACATATGCAGATTTGACTCGGCTACCTTTCCTGAGATAAAATTCTAAGTATGCAATAAAATTATTTTACATCTTCCTGTAGCCAAATTAAGGATATAAAAATGTAAGTTTCTCATAAAACTTACGAAGATATAAATATATACTTTTAAAAAGTTCATAAAGTACACAGGTTGTAGTCAAAGGATTCATAGAAGTGACTCATTTTCCATCAGTGCAAACATGCATATTTCTTAGTTGTCAGAGCATAATGATCCTTGGCAATATTAGATTTGTTCCCAGAAGAAGAAAAGAAAGATTACATGATTGGCATTAGAACTTTCAAACCCACTTAGTATTTCTCCAAGAATCTCCAACAATAATCCAACAATAGGAGATTCATAAGCTTACAGTACATAAATATAACGGGCTACTAGTAACCTCAAGGATGAAGAAAGAAAGAAATTTTATCTTTTATTTTAGGATTTTTTTCCCTTTGTTTTCTTTCAGGATTTTTTCTTTATCTTTGACTTTCTGTAGTTTGGAAATCATATGCTTAGGTATAGTCTTTCTGGAATTTATCCTACTTTGTGTTCTTGAAGCTTCCTGGATCTACAGTTTGGTGTCTGATAAGAATTTGAGGAAATCCTCAGTCATAGTTTGAAATATTTCTTCTGTTTGTCTTTTCCTGTGGCATTTCCATTATGAATTTGGTATACTTTTTTAGTTGTCCTACAGTCCTTGAGTATTCTGTTCTTATTCAGACTTAACTCTTTTTGCATTTTAATTTTCGAGGATAATACTGATATGTCATTTAACTCGCAGGTTCTTTATTGAGTCATGTCTGGTCTCCTAGTAAGTCCATTAAAGGAATTCTTTATTTCTGTTACAGTGTTAATTTCTTTCTTTCTTTCTTTTTTTTTAGTATACCTCTAAGCATTTCTTTTCTTTTTAAAAATATTTATATATTTTTTTTTGTCTGGGCTAGGTCTTCTTTAGAGAAGGAAATTGCAACCCACTCCAGTATTCTTGCCTGGCAAATCCCATAGACAGAGAAGCCTGGTGGCTACAATCCACGGGGTCACAAAGAGTTGGACACAACTTAGTGACCAAACAACAACAACATATTAGCCTTGAGAAAATTATGATAATCCTACTACCAGTGGTGCTAGTGGTGAAGAATCTGCCTGCCAATGCAGGAGACGTAAGAGACATGGGTTCAATCCCTGGTTGGGAAAGATCCCCTGAANTGTCTGGGCTAGGTCTTCTTTAGAGAAGGAAATTGCAACCCACTCCAGTATTCTTGCCTGGCAAATCCCATAGACAGAGAAGCCTGGTGGCTACAATCCACGGGGTCACAAAGAGTTGGACACAACTTAGTGACCAAACAACAACAACATATTAGCCTTGAGAAAATTATGATAATCCTACTACCAGTGGTGCTAGTGGTGAAGAATCTGCCTGCCAATGCAGGAGACGTAAGAGACATGGGTTCAATCCCTGGTTGGGAAAGATCCCCTGAAGGAGGGCATGGCAACCCACTCCAGTATTCTTGTCTGGAGAATCCCATGGACAGAGGAGCCTGGCAGGCTACAGTGCATAGTATTGCATAGAGTCAAACATGACTGAAGCGCCCTAGCAGGTCTTCACTGCTGCACCTGCTTTAGTTTCTCTAGCTTTGCTGAGTGAGGACTACTCTACTCTGTGTTGTGCAGGCTTCTCACTGTGATGGCCTCTCTTGTTGCAGAGCATGGGATCTAGCCATGTGGGCTTCAGTAGTTGTGGCAGGTGGGTTCAGTAGTTATGGTCCACGGGCTCAGTTGCTTTGCTGTATGTGAGATCCTCCTGGACCAGGGATTGAACCCGTGTCCCCCTCATTTGGAGACAAACTCTCAGCTACTAGACTGCCAGGGAAGCCCTACATCTAGCATTTCATTTTTGTTGTTCTTTCTTAGGATTTCCATCACGCTGCTTATGTTTCCATCACCTATCTATTGCTGCAGATTCTCTATCTATAGTACCCTAGCATATTAATCACAACGGTTTTAAATTCTTCATTTGAAAAAAAAAAAAAAGATAGTGGCTTTGGCAATGAGGGGTGCTATGGTGTTGTGTATGAATGTCCACTGGCTGGTTGCATTTGTCAGAAAAATTCCCTGGACTGTGGCCTCCAAGTGAGCTGTTTGCACAGTTTGGCCAGATACCAGCGTGCACTGTTCCTTTTGACAAAAACTGGTTTTCACAGAGGTGTGGGTTGGATTCAATTTTCTTCAGAAAAAGAACTTAATACATGATAACAGGAAAACCATGTTATTCATGGAATAAAGCTCCATGTTCAAGCTCAGAAACCTAAAGCTTTGCAAAGGGATCAAACATCTGATGAAGAGAAAGATTTTTGAGACCATCACTGCCTATTAAATAAACTAAGCAAACTGGAAAAAAAATTCCCCATCTGATAATTCTAACATTCCTGCCTTGTCTGGTTCTGATGTTTGAGGTGTGTCTTCAAGGTGTATTTTTTGCATTTTGGTATGCCTTAGAACTTTTTCTTGATAGCTAGATGTGCTGTACCAGGTAAAGGGAACTGTAGTAAATAGACCTTTAGTTAATGTGGTGAAGTGTGGGATCAGGAGAAGCGTTCTATAGTCCTGTAGATGGGTCTCAGTCTTTCAGTAAGCCTCTACCTCTGGACTGTGATCTTCACAAGTGTTTCGCAGGCTTTATTTCTCCCCTTTTACAGGGCATAGGATGACTAGGGTGGGCTAGAGTAGGATATTTTCCGTCCTCAGTTCAGTTAGGCTCTGATGCTACCTGAGTGGATTAAAACTGCTTGACAAGCAGTTTCCCCTGAGGGCAAGTCTTATTAAAAACAGGGTGCTCTAGGTTTCCCTGGTGGCTCAGTGGCAAAGAATTCACTTGCCAATGCAGGAGACATGGGTTTGATGCTTGGTCTGGGAAGATCCCACGTGAAGCAGAGCAACTGAGCCTGTGTACCACAGCTGTTGAGCCCATGCTCTAGAGCCCAGGAGCCACAATTACTGAGCCTATGAGCCACAATTACTAGAGCCTGTGCTCTGAAACAAGAGAGGCCACTGCAATGAGGAGTCCACGTGACACACCTGAAGAGTAGCACCTTCTTGCTGCAACTAGAGGAAAGCCCACACAGCAATGAAGACCCAGAACAGCCAAAAATAAATAAATAAAATTATATATGTTAAAAAAGAGAACTGTCATTAAAAAAAATTTGGGTGCTCTGAGGTATTTTAAAATGATTCCTTTCCCCCTCCCGCTGCAAAAGCCAAAGATGATTTGTCTCCAAAGTTTACTTTGGAAATCTGATTAATATCACGATATTGTTGGGGCCTCCCTATGATGAGTTCCTTTGGAGTTTTTAATTATTGGACTTATCTGCACTGGGACTCCAGCAATTCATTGATTACAATTCATATTTTCCGATCCTAGCACTGGTTCCCACGCTGGTTTCTGCTTGTGAGTCTTCACTGTCTGAAGCCACAAGTTTGTATCCACCTATCTCTCCAGTCTTGAGGGGCAGAGATTTTCCCTGCAAACTTGTCTTATGAATCCAAGAAGAGTTGTTGACTTTCAGTATCTTCAGTTTTCCACCTCTTGTTAAGAGGGAGTAGCAACTTCCAAGCTTCTATCATGTCAAATTGGAAATGGGAATATAAAAGATTAAAAAAAAATAAGAAAGGCTGCATTAAAATTTATGACTGAAATTGCTGTTAGTAGATTTAAGGAAAACTGAAGACAACTGTGTTAAGTTTATGGTGTATCTAACTGTTTTGCACCGATGTTAGTTTCTTGATTTTGATAATGTACTACAGTTAATATATGACGTTATCAGTGCGGGAAGCTTGATGGAGGGTTCCCAGGCACTTTGTACTATATTTTACAACTTCTTGAGAATCTCTAACCATTTAAAAATAGAGGCTTTTCTTAAGTAAATGAAACTAGAAAAAACATTTGCAACATAAGAAGGAAAAAAAAAAATCAAAGCCTCAATGTATAGAAAGCTTACCAATCAATAAAAAATGCATCCTAGCAGAGAAGTAGGCAAAAGACATAAATAGATACTTTACAAATCGTGGGTGCCTAATTTATGAAAAGTTGTTTAGACTCACTCACAGCCGAGAAACAGCAGATAGAAGACATATCACTTTCTATTTATTATCCTGGTAATAATTAACAATGAACATAATAATACCAATCACTGCCAAAACTGTCAGTAATTGGGTGCTCCATTTACTGCCCGTAGAAGGGTGAATTGGCACAATTTCATAGAAAACCAATTTGATAACACATAAAGTAGCAAATAGTTGCAGTTTCATATGCAGGAGTTTATTTTTAGGAAAGCAGGATGTACACAAATATATCTATAGACATATTCATCAAGCATTATTTATAGTAAAAATATTAAGGAACACTAATAGGAAAATGATTAAAAAACTACAGTAGAATATCATTGTTGTAGAAGAATATTAAATGGCATGGGAAAATGATTCCAAGTATCAAAAATCTAATTAAAAAACAATATGAAAGGATATGTACAATATGAAGCCAATTCTGTTTCCAAAGGTTATATGTGAAGGAAAAAACATGGAAATAACAAAATAGCAATAATCAGATATCCCAGGGTAGTGGGGTCCTGTATGATTTATTTTCTTCTTCGTAATTGTCTTAGTTTTTCATCTTTTAATGTTGATCATGTATTGCTTTTATAAACAAAGCAATAAATAAAATAGATATTAATAAAATCTGTGAGCCAAATTTATTTAAACTCCCATTATTCTAGATTATAAAGGGACAATACTCTTAAAAAATTTTTTTAAACTTAATTTTATTTTGGCTGCACAGCATAGCATGTGGGATCTTAGTTCCCTGACCAGGGATTGAAACCACATGCCCTGCAGTGGAAGCATAGTCTTAACCACTGGACCACTAGGGAAATCCCAGTAATAATACTCTTTCATACTTGTAAAGCTAACAATCTAAAGGATAAGCTAACATGAGATGGTGTGCGTGCCTGCTCAGTTATGTCCAACTCTTTGCGACCCTATAGACTGTAGCCTGCCGGGCTCCTCTGTTCAAACAAGAATTTTCCAAACAAGAATCCTGGAGTAGGTTGTCATGTCCTATTCCAGTAGATCTTCCCGACCCAGGAATTAAACCTGCGTTTCCTGCATTGCAGGCAGATTGTTTACCACTGAGCCACCTGGGAAGCCCCCAGCATAAGGTGACAGGAACACCTTAACATGTATATGATCCAGCAGAGCTATCACAGGAGAGCTAAGAGGAAGTCTGTGTAAGAATTGAATGTGAACTAATCTCAAGTCCTACCTGGTTTGACAGCAAACAAAATTCTGTAAAGCAATTATCCATCAATAAAAAAATAAAAAAGAGAAGATTGCTTTAAAAAGTTTTGTTTTCTCTTCTAAGAATGGGGGTAGTAATACCTACATCATCTAAGTGATAATGACAAATTAAATAAGATATGTAAATACATAGTACATAGAATATGTTGAATAATTTTTAGTTGCCTTTCTTAAAAAGACCTTTGGTAATAAACATGTCCTTTTTGTCTTTGTAATGTTCATTGTATACACGGACCACAACTTCTTCATCCATTCATCTGTGGATGGAGATCTAGGTTGCTTCCATGTCCTAGCTACTTTAAATAGTACAGTGATGAACGTTGGGGTGCATGTGTCTTTTTCAATTTTCTCAGGGCATATGCCCCATAGTGGGATTGCTGGGTCATATGGTAGTTAATTCCTAGTTGTTTAAAAGGAATCTCCATGCTGTTCTCCATAGTGGCTGTATCAATTTACATTCACACCAACAATCCAGGAGGGCTCAATTTTCTCCACCCTTTCCAGCATTTAGTGTTTGTAGATTTTTTTGGTGATTGCTGTTTGGACCAGTGTGAGTTCTAGTGAGGTGGATGAAGCTAGAACTTGTTATACAGAGTGAATTAAGTCAGAAAGAGAAAAATAGATATCATATATTAACGCATATATAGAGAATCTAGAAAAATGGTCCTGATGAACCTATTTGCAGATCAGGAATAGAGACACAGACATAAGAAATAGACTTGTGAACACAGAAGGGGCAAGAGAGGGTGGGACGAGTTGAGAGAGTAGCCTTGAAACATATACATTACCATATGTAAGTGTGTTAAGCCGCTCAGCTGTGTCCAGTTCTTTTCACCCCATGGGCCATAGCACACCAGGTTCCTCTGTCCACTGAATTCTCCAGGCAAGCATACTGGAATGGATAGCCATTACCTAGTCCAGGACCTGGGTTTCCTGCATTGAAGGCAGATTCTTTACCATCTGAGCCACCAAGGAAGCTGTAAATGTATGTACATTTTACCATATGTAAAATAGCTAATGGGAAGTTGATGTATAACATATGGAGCTCAGTGTGGTCCTCTATGACAAGCTATAGGGGTGGGATAGGACTGGGGGGAGAGAGTCAAGAGGGAGGGAACATAGTTATACTTAATGGCTGATGCATGTTGTTGTATGGCAGAAGCTAAAACAGTATTTTAAAGCAATTTTCCTCCAATGAAAAAATAAATTGAACAAAAGAGACCATAGCAAAAATCAACAAAGCCAAAAGCTGGTTCTTTGAAAGGATAAATAAAATTGANCAGGCTCCTTAATCTCTTCTTTAGATTTCCCATGTTTGAAATGGCTGTACATAATGAATACCTACTGCACAAATTTTTTGTTAGGATTAAATGAAATGATGTAAAATGGTATGTAAATGATTAAGAAAATATCTTTTATAGAGTGTGCACTTAATACGTATATTTCTTAAAAGTTTACTAAAAATGTTTATAGTCTCCTGGCCCTTACATCCAGTGTTTATCAGTCTTTTTTTTTTTTTCTTATCTGAAAAAGACTAGCATTTCTTTTTCATCACAGAAAGTGAGATTTTTAAAAATCATATATAATATTCTTTAAATGTTTATAAATATGAAAAATTTTTTAATCAAGGCATAATTTATATCCATATTTTTACTCTGTTTCTCAAGATGCTTTTTGTAAGTCACAACTTCTTAGAAGGATTAATTGATCAATTCTTTTAATAAATGAGCCAAACATTAGGGACCCAAATTTTTAGGTAAAGTGGTTTTCTTGATTGTTAAGTGAAAAGAATATAGATATGAATGATCACAAATTTGAAATTCTGTATATATTTATCCAAAATAAGCTTGATTGGTGACAAAGTTACTGTTGTTTGGTGCTTTAATTTTTCCAGCTCTGATATTGATGCTTTATTTTGTTTAAAGCAATATGTTGGTAGAATATTTACTCTTCTTTCTGTCATCATAGGCTTGTTTTGAAACTAAACCCATCAAAGTACTCTACATTCAAATTCAATCATGTTAAAACAGTAATTCTCAGTGTATTGGAAAAGACTTGCAGAGAAATATTTATTGTTGAGGGCTTCCCTGATAGCTCAGTTGGTAAAGAATCTGGTTGCAGTGCTGACGACCCCGGTTTGATTCCTGGATCAGGAAGAGTCCCTGGAGAAGGGACAGGCTACCCACTCCAGTATTCTTGGGCTTCCCTGGTGGCTCAGCTGGTAAAGAATCCACCTGCAGTGCAGGAGACCTGGGTTCAATCCCTGGAGAAGGGAAAGGCTACCCACCCCAGTATTCTGTCCTGGAGAATTCCATGAACTGTACAGTCCNTAATGAACCAGTTGAACAGACCTTAATATCAGATGGGGGTGTTCTTCCCGGGCCTGTGGGGTGGGGGCGGGGGTGGCAAGCAAGTGAGCTGGCAGCGTCTTGGACACACAGGGCTTAGGTGCCCGACTCAGCTGGAATGCAGGGCCTGTGTCATTAACATAAGCAGGGAGCCCTGGAACACCACAGAGCCAGAGGAGGAGCCATTCGGGGCAGCAATGCCTAAACTGGAAGAGTCGAGGATTTCATACTGAGCCCTGCTCTGTTCTGGGTACTCCTGGGAATGTTGTCAAAGGGAGGAATGTTTAATTGCACACAGAATAATTTTGCCACCATGACAGATCATTAGGCATTCCTTCAGCAGTGGTCTGGAATATTAGTTATGGACGCCTCCTTTTGTACCTGGTTATTCCCAGTGAGGAAATGGCAACCCACTCCAGTATCCTTGCCTGGAAAATTCCACGGATGAAGGTGCCTATACAGTCCATGGGGTCCCAAAGAGTTGGACACGACTGAATGACTTCATTCATTCATGCACAGTGAGAAGCCATCCCCGCATTTACTGTGGTTTTCCTAGGGGGTGGGCAAGGTCAGGATGAGGTGGAGATATGGCTGGAGGTACCTTCTCCAGGACATTCATAGAGCAGAGCAGCTTGAGGAGGTCAAGGCAGGCAATTTCAGTCAACAGAGATTTCTTGAGCATGCCAGGCACTGGTCAGCGCAGAGGACAGTGACCTCTGGCGCCATGGAACTTGAAAAACAGCCTGTTAAAACCCAGGCTCCCTGAGACCAGGGGGAATGTGCTGTGATGACACAGAGCCTTCCTTTCACGTGGTTCTCTGAGGAGGTGATTTCCGAGGTGAGAGCTGGAGGACGGGAAAGGAGTGTGTCTGCGGAGGCACCCGGGGGAGGGGGGGCGGCCAGGTTCCAAGCACAGAGAGCAGCACATTCAGGAGTGCTGGAGTTGGGGACAGCCTGGCCTGTGAGGGTCAGGAAGGCTGGCGTGGCCCAGGTGAGGGAGGGGCAAGCAGGCGCGGCCGCTCGGAGGCCTCCAGCTTGATCCGTCTCTGCTCCGGAAGACGTCCACCCGAGAGGTCTCAGGCACTGGCCGGTGAGCCCCCGAAGTGCCCCCGGCCCAGGCCCCAGGCTCTTAGGAGGGCCCTGGTCTCCAGAGGCCACCTGCCACTTCCCTGTTCTGCCACTGTCACTTGTCAAGGGGAATCTTTATTCCAGTGAAACCAGCAGTCACGTCAGGCGCCCCAAAGTGTGAGAACATGCCCACGGGACCGTAAAGTGACTCGACATGGAAACGGCTTTAAAACAGACGACCTGCCTGCCCTACCGCGGTCACGCGTGCCGGTCTTGTGAGCAGAAAGCCAGCCAGGCGGCAGGATTAAAGCAAAACCCCTGGTCAGCCCTGTGACGCGCAGCCCACGCCCTTGGCCCCCGAAGTCCCGGGGCAGGCGGTCTGCTGATTGGGTGGAGCTGTTTCCTGGAGATGGGGTGAGGCTGGGGCAGGTTCTGACGCTAAACCTCCCCTGATCTGAGGCGAGTCCCTCTCCCGAGTCTCGAGTGGGCAGGGAGGGTTTCTCTGCACTGAGGCGAGGTCAGGGCAGGCCTCTGGCTGCATGAACCCTTCCCTCTTTCTGAACCTTTCCCTCTTTCTCCGTGCGTTCGCTCTTTGAATCACCTCTTCCCCCATTTTAGCAGAAATGAACTTCGAACTCACTTGGGGGGTGGGGCAGGGCCAGGAGGAAGAGAGTGCTCTGCAGTGTTGTGTAAACACCGATTCCTGATCCTTCTCCTCTATTACTACCTGTAGGGACAGGTGGACGCGGAGAAGCTGCTGGCAGGAAGAGCCGATTGTTCTCAAGGTTGTGGGTTGTGCAATAGAGCAGACGAGCTTTGAAGCCACAGGAGGTCAGAGCAGCTTGACCACGCGGCATATTACACAGAAGTTTTCCTTTATATGAGATCCTGTTTGCTTGACTCTCATCAGGAGTGCCAACACTTAGCTGGATCTCTGCTAGTCTATAGTTCAAGGAAGTGGTTTCCTTTCAAGGGTTCTACCTGCAAAGTTGAGATGCCAGGCTGGAACAGCTAGCTACCCCTGGCGTGTACATTTTAACAGAATGTTGTTATATCCTAGCCTGTAACTTTGTATTCGAGTCCATGAGAAAGAAAAAAATAAAAAGAGAAGATCCCGTCGTCTTTATCCAGTTACGAAGTAGAGGTGGACGGTGATGTAGTAGGTTCTCTGGACCAGGCTGTGCTGAGCTGGCGTCTAGGACACTGACCAGATGGACAAGAGCAGAGCAGGTGTCTTTAGCTGGTCAGGGCTGCTTCGAGACAGGTTCCCCCGAACCTAGTCCTTCCAGCGGGAGGTTCCCTGCCAGGCGTACTTGCTTTGGTTCACTTCACATCCATGTCATGCTTTCAGATATTCATGAGGCCTGGTGGGCTGCCGATTTGATGGAGCAGCTTTGAAACCCCCTCAGTTCAGGCCTGAGTCTGTGACACGACTGTGTCTCAGACTTGGAGGATTCTGTGTCTCCCCATCACCTCACCCCACCCCCCGGGGACCAGTGTCTTCCCTCCCACACATGGTGTTCTCTCAAAATCAAGGCCAGGGGATATAGTTCACTCTTTTTCTCTATCGAGGTGGACTTCCCTGGTGGCTCAGATGGTAAAGCGTCTGCCTACAATGTGGGAGACCCAGGTTCAGTCACTGGGTCAGGAAGATCTGGAGAAGGAAATGGCAACCCACTCCAGGACTCTTGCCTGGAAAATCCTGTGGATGGAGGAACCTGGTAGGCTACAGTCCATGGGGTCACAAAGAGTCGGACACAACTGAGCGACTTCACTTTCACTTTTCTAATGAGGTGATTCAGGCATGCCTGGAAGTTCTGATGTTGAGAACAACATGCCCATCTACAAGTGGGTTCTTAAAATTCTGGGTGAGCCAATTTAAACCGCTGGCAATGGTACATCAAGGGAAAACTTCAGTGAGGTTATAAATCAAGTTCAACTTAAGAATAAGTGAGAAAAGAAGGGGATCCCACCTGAGATAAACTGGCTATCTCTAGAATCACTCTGCAGGCTGCAAGGCTTCTGTGTGTAGTAAGGAAGTTACAGGTCAGTTTCCACACAAGAGTTTGGGCCTCTTCGGTAAAACTTTTGCTCGGCTGGTCATTGTTTTGCTTGAGGGCTGGCTGGTCTCTCTAGCCATGTGAGCAAGTGGTGGCAGTGAGACACAGAAGGCACCACGTGCTATGTGGAGGAAGCGCTGCGGGGCCGGAAGGCCCGGCCCCTGTCTATCCCCTACAGACGCCAATGACCTGGGAGGTTCCCAGGCCTCTCTCTCCCGCTGCTGATAAGCTGAGACAGCGTATGGCCCACAGGCCATTAAGCCAGGCTGCCGGGGCCTGCAGCCCGGTTCTGCCACTTGCTAGCTGTGTGACTCTGCACACGTTAAGGTTACTTAACGTCTCGGTGCCTGAGTCTCCTTGTCTGTTGGATGGGGACAGCACCCATCTCACAGGCTGTTGTGAGGCCCCAAGGGGTTAACATGGACGGCGTGCCTGCAAGGCAGTCTGCCATTCCTGGGAGGGATCCGTCACACTGGTTCTAGTGATGGAGCTGGCTCCTTTCTCCTGCCTCTTCAGGCACATACACCCACGTGGTCACAAGAGCCAGTCAGAGCAAGCGATGACAGGAGAGCCCTGGGGGTGTCCCGGAGCCGGCTCGTTACACAGTAGCCCTCGCCACCCCCACCCCAAGGAGAAACTCAGCCCCACAGAGCCCAGGCCCCAGGAGCTCCCACAGGCGACTGACCGCACGAGGGACCTGGGGCCTCGGTGGGCAGTGTTGCCGACCTGGGTGTGGCACCCCTGGGCCTGCCGAGGTCCCAGAGTCATGTGCCCGTTCCCTGCAGTTTCAAGGGTCATTGTCAGACTGCGACATGGGGGCCAAGCCCTTCACTAGCTAGTTCTCCTTGGTGAAAACCCTTTCATTAAAACTTTTCTTTCTCAATCTACATTGTTTCAGACTCCCAGCACTTCCTGGGCTGGCTTCCCTTAAGATACGCCAGTGAGAGTCAAGACCGCCAGTTTTCATTTAATTGACTTACTTGGAATACACCTAATAAAACAAGAACTTACTAGATTCTCAAGGACATTAATAAGGTAACAGGTATGGAAAGTTCTAATAGCCAATATTAAACATGAGATTTTTTACAGAGGCAAAAACATGTCCATCATTAATGGCATGCTGCTGCTGCTAAGTCACTTCAGTCGTGTCCGATTCTGTGCGACCCCATAGACGGCAGCCCACCAGGCTCCCCCGTCCCTGGGATTCTCCAGGCAAGAACACTGGAGTGGGTTGCCATTTCCTTCTCCAATGCATGAAAGTGAAAAGTGAAAGTGAAGTCGCTCAGTCAGGTCCGACTCTTCGCGACCCCATGGACTGCAGTCTACCAGGCATAAATTATATAAAAACTCATTTGTAAAACCAGTGACAACTATAGCCAATGTATATTGTCTCATTAGGAAATTTGGAATTGGACCTTACATGTTTAATTTTCTCTGTGTACACATACATGAACAATAAGACTCATGCTTACCTTGTCTGATTTACTTATATAAGAGCAGATGGTCAGAGCTAAGTTCTTATGCCAGGGACATAAAACAGTCTTTATTTTTTCTGCTGAATGAAAAATAAAGGCTTAAATACATGCAAAATGAAGATAAAACACCGTTGTTCTTAGAATACTGTGGTTACTTTCAATCCTGTTTGGTTGGCAGTTGAAATATTGGATTAGCCAAAAAGTTCATTCGGGATTTTCAACATTTTTTTTTTGCCAAACCAATAGATTTACTATCTGAAAATAGACTGATCTAGGGTCTCCTTGAAATAGTGCTCTGGCTATAGGGTGATAAAAATATTGGGGTAAAAGCTGTCAGATCTTATAATATCTCCTTTTGAGTGATGAATAAGGCAGTATTTAATTGTCTAGAAGGTCTTAAAAGGCTGAATTGTTTTTCGACATCAGTGAAAAGGAACCACATATATTTTGAATGAAGTAGAGGGAAACAACAAGAAAAATGTACTGGTGTGAGTAAAATTCTCAACTACTAAGACATTACTTCTCAAAAAGCAAAACAAAACAAAAACTTCCCCGTGCAACAAAAACACATGGATATCTGCTTGGGTGGAAACATACATCTGATTGTATTGACTCATAAAGGATTTTGAGTTCTTTAACATTCTCTGCAGATTCTCACTGTACTCACTGCAGGCAGATGGCAAAAACACTTTACATTCTTAAGAGATATTCAAGGAAGGAGACTCTATAATGCCTCTCAGGAATTTGTTCAGTACTTTACAGCCTTTGCTGTCAGGAAACTATTCTTCATGTTTAACCTAAATCCCACAAGCCGAAGTTTAGACCCATTTCCTCTGATTCAGCCCTCAGTGAGATGGATAACAGCTGCTCACCATCTGCATAATATTCCTTTATAAATTAGAGGGCTGAGGTCATTCCACAGTCTTCCCTTCTACTGCGTAATGATTCCATTCATTTAATCTGTCCTCATATCACCTATTGGCAGATCTTTAATCATTTTAATTCATGTCTGTGAATTCAAAGTTTTTCAATATATGTGCCAGAGTTGGGAGCAATGTCTTTTTTCTCTGGTACAACTAAGCCCTTAAGATCCTGTATTGTATCCACTTAAAAATAATATGCAACACTAATACATCATTAGTCACTGTGTCCTCTATGATTACTATCTTCTTTTTAGCTATGCCATGCATTCTTAAATTTAGTGTATTTTTTCTTCTTCTGTATTTGGGTCACTTTGTGAATATGAATGTTTAAACAGAATTCCATTTTTTCTGGTTAGGACAAAATATCTTATTTTCATGGCACATATCTTATTGTTCTAATTGAAATTATTGATGATTTTAAATATATGCTCTATATTCCATTAAAAAGGTGATCATCAAATAAAATATGAAAAAAACAACAACTAGATTTGACATAAATACTATAAAATATCTGGCTTCTAGGTTAGTGGTACCTTTGAGGACTATTCTATTTCTAGGAAAATATTTCCATCAGACAAAAATAATAGCTAGGCAATCTTCTGGAGCGACACATACCCACATTCCGTTTAAGGGATTATCTGCATCGCTGCTGCACTGAGTTTGCTCCTCAAGCATGATTTTCTTTGCCTTCTGTAGACAGATCAGAAATGGCCCACTGTGAGCTTTAGCCATTTGGCTTTGGTAATGCTGGCCTGTTGTGCAGAGTTTTGTTGGAGCATTTCACTCCTGCTGTGTGCCACCAAACCGAGGCTACAAGCTGTTGTCAACAAAATTCTTACCATAACCACAAAAAGCAGTACGTGCAGAAAACACATTTATAATCTGACTAGAAAAATCACTGAAAGGAGTTGACATTCATGCCAGATTGTATTTTTCTGGGGTCATAATTTCCATTCCCTCAGTGATCCTATTCAAGTCAAGATAAATTATACCTATTCTAACTAGTTCTGTCATCCTTGTCTCCAAAAGAGTTAGATTGGTCCCGCAGGCTATTTTTTTTACAAAATCGTGCTGCTTATTATACTTTTGTTCCTAAGGTGTTTGCCAATTGATTTTTTAATGATTAGATTTAGCTCGTTGGAGGGAAGGAATGTTGAACTTTTTAAACTTACAGTTTCTAAGGAGCATTTGGAAAGAAGAGGCAAAAATCTCTTAACTTTATAATTTCTAAAGAGGCTCTTTTTTTTTTTTTTTTTTTAGAAAGACAGGNCATGTGATACACTGTGGTTTCTGCAAGAGGTTCTCAATGGGAGAAAGTTATGTTTATGGGGCAAGTTCAGAGAGCTTATATCTTCTCTTCAAAATGGATTTAGCAGCTCTGCCTTATGTGGTGGGAACCCTGTTCACTTAAGTTGGGGGTTCCATCCAGTCTCTACTAGGAATTATATCTTTAAAGGCTGCCTGGGCAGAACCGTCTGGTATTCCTCACTAGAGACCTGGGGATTGTCAGTGGACATCTACGAATCTAGGAGGTGCTAAGCAGGGGAGCAGTCTGGGAAGAGAAAGCCAGGTTGAGAGCAGATGGAATTCTGCTGCTTCCTTATTGTCTCGTAAGTCACAAACCTGAAGTTTTGGGAGATCTCTGGGTAAGGAGAGAACCACCCTGAATAGATAAGTGTCTCAAATCGACTTTTACAAGGAACTGAACTGAGAATGGTAAACATTCTTCATCACTAAAATTGTTCATCCAAAAGGCCTGGGAAAGGCCAGCCACTTCTTGTGGTCAGAATTCAGAGCTCCCAGTTTTTTTCCAAACCTGGGAGTTCTCTCCCTCCATCCTGGAGGGCCTTGCCTTGAATGGCTGTCTGAGGCTGCCCCCTTGTGGCTGGCATCAGCAGTGCGTGTGTAACCTGTTGCTGAAATATTCGGCAAATACTCTCTGAAATACTGTCCTTTTAAAAGACCTTTCTCAGGCGCTGTCTCTCTACACTTATCACTCCATATCCAGGGCTTAACCATTCTGCTTTGGCATCTACTTTTGTCCCCTTTTGGCTCCAGAGTCACTTTTTCAAATAAGCTGTTCCATGGCCTGCCAACTGATCTTTCAAAAATGTGAATCTGATGTCTTTCTCCTACTCCAAGCCCTTTAACGGCTCCTTCTTTTCCAGGTTCCAGCACCAGTCTCAGAAGATCCCCAAGGCCCACTTCACTGCCCCAGACTCCATCTCTGCCTGCGCTCCCCTGTCTTCCTCATCTGTTCACCTGCTAATACCTGTGCATTCTGAAGAGTCATCTCAGGTATCACCTCCTCCAGGGAGCCCTCTGCCTTAGGTTAGATGATGTAATGTGATGTAATAAGAGGGAGGAGGGAAGCGGGGAAAACGTGAGCATGCTGTGTTAGAACCCGGTCTGTTCTTCGTCTCCCACAAGATGCAAGCTACCTGAGGGGGAGACTTTCTCTCTGTGTCACCATGTCTGGCTGTTACTGCCGTCACCACTTACAGAAGGAATAAGGGAGGCAGAATAAAAGCAGGCAAAGACCCAGGTCGCCGACTTCCTCCTGGGCTGGGTGGAGCTTGGGAAAGAGCTCAGCGAAGCTCCAGGCCGAGAGTGAAGGCGCAGCAGTCAGGGTGGATGGAAGGAAGCTTTGCCTCACAGAGCAGCTGGCTGAACTCTCCTTCCTGCCCGCCCTCCAGATTCCTCAGCAGGACCCACCCACCTGTACTGCACACCCTTTTTGACACGTACCCTGAGTACTATCCAGAGTCTAGGACTCAAGAATTATTTCCTGACGGACTTAATTACTTATTTAGCAGGCATTGTGGCAAAAGCACATCCTGGAGTGTCTGTTAAATCAACTGTACTTCTATTAAAAAAAAAAAAAAAGACCAGGGAAGGAGAAAAAACAGACGTGTGTTACTGTCTCTCTGTGGGTATGAGGCGTTGCGTTGGCCACTATGGGCAGTCAGAGGGAAGGCCGTCTTCTGGGCCTGCATGGGGCTGACTGTCCAGCTGGGAAGAAAACGAGCATGCCGGCCACATTGGGGACAAGATAGCCGGGGTGACCATGTCACAAGGCAGCATGTGATTAATTGCCAAATGGCTCAAGAACATGGTGGTGATTGAACGTGATAACGTATGTCCAGGTACCCCACCCTCGGCACTTCCAAGCCCAGCGGGCCCTGCCGTCTCTCTCACCCAGGAGTAACCCGGCTGATGCATCTCATACAGCATAGGTACTCAGCCAGTCAGGCCAAGTCCTTCGAGCCCAGATCCCGGCCCCCAGCGCCCCCTACCCTTGAACCCAAAGCTGCAGAGATGCTCGAGAGAATGTGCCATCTTGTTTCTGAACAACCCACCTCCCTCCCTTGTCCAACCTTGTCCCTCCTTTAAAACCCTCCTCTTCCTTTAAAACCCAGCCTAGAGTTCCTCCATCAAGCTTGCTGAGCCTGCAGAGCTCCCTGCACGTGCTGGATGGCAGTGCGCACGTGAATCTGTCCTGCGGCAGGAGGAGGGAGGGAGGTAGACTCCTGCCACAGGGTCCTGCCTCTCCTCCTCACACTGAGCACAGGTCCCTTAAGTGTCTGTCATTGACTGAAACACATTAGAGCCTGAGTGCACATCAGGTGGTTTTGCAGTTGGGACCTCCGTGCTGGTGAGTGCAGACGGTGACATGCCCAAGTGGTCCAGGGAGGCTGCGAAAAGTAGGGAAGGTTGAACTGGACCTTAAAGGTTCAGTTCAGAGAACAGGCAAAGAACGAGGAGAATCCGAGATGGGATAGCCCTGTGTCTGACTGCTGGCAGCCCAATCAGCCTCTCAAAACAGAATCACAGAGAGGGAGCGAGCCCTGCAGAGCAGAGTGTTGGGGGTGGTTTATTTTAGCTGGAGCAGAGGGTTTACCTAAAGGAAGGCAGGAGGCTGCCCTGGAGGAAGGGTGGACGTGATGGAAGGTGATGGGCAGACCTCAAACGCAGTGGGGGTATCTTGCAGCAGTGGGCACCCTTTATTGCCTGTGAAAGCCATGGTGATCTGATCAAAGTGGTGTTGAAAGTGGGAGCTGCCCCATGGCCTTGCCTTCATTTTAACACCACGGCCCGAGGCCCACCGTCTCGGTGCTGCCCGAGACACTCAGCACCCAGGTGCGAAGCCCCTCCATACACACAGCCTCTCCTGGAAAAGCTGGGCTTTCTGTAAACAAAGGCTCTGCTTCCGGCACTGCCCTTGCCCTGGCTCTGCGCTGTTGATTCTTTGAGTCCATTCAGCTCTGCCCTGTCCCTGTACCCTCGTGACTGGCAGTGGCCCGGCAGGTGTCAGCGCCCCCGCAGCAGGGGGCCTCCAGAGCTGAGTCACCGCCCTGGGAACAGTGCCCTGGCGAGGCCGGCCCAGGCGAACCGGGAGGCCTCCACCCGCCCCGCTCTGCAAGGATCTCGGGGCACCGTCGGTGCTGCTGAGAAAGGGATCCTTTATGCGTCCTGGGTGTCATCAAGCTGATAGGAAAAGTGAAACCGAGGCCACGGAAGACCAAAAAGGAAACTGTCCTGATGGTCCTTTCTGGCTGGTGTCTCTGGCAAAGCGCAAAGGGTTTTTCTCAGCAGTTACAGGGGCTGTGGTTGTTTTAATTGAACAGACGCAAATTATCTATTGATGGATATCTTTAAGAATGGCATGAAAAGGTTTCGAAAATGTTGGCCTAAGATTCTGTTTGACCTTGTACAGGAAGAAAGCTCAAGGAATAAAATGACATGGAGTAATAGGATACCTAAGCTGCCAGTATCCTTAAAAATGAGCAAATGAGGTTTAGGGTTTTGTTTTTTTTTTTTTTTTAAGTTTTCTATATCATTCCTAGATACCCTAGTGGATGTTGTTTTTAAAAATTATGGTGCTTTCATTTCATCCCAGAGAAGATAAAAATGCAGTGTTACTCTTGAAAGGAAAGGCTTTTTTGTGTGTGTGTTTTTTTTTTTTTAGTCTGACTTGTTTACTACACCAATGAATAGAGATGACCTCAGTCTAAAAAAAACAAGTTAACCATAATCTCACTCCTTGCCTAGCAAATATCAAGTAGCTGGAGAAGGGCACGTCTGACCACCAAGTCGTCATTTCAGCTGATTAGATTTTCCAAAAGACAAAAACAGAAGGCTCTCTACATGTTCACGACCAAACAGTGGCTCTTGGGAAATACTCCCAGCTTACTCAGTTCCTACAAGGCCATGACAAGTCTGGTGACGATTAATCAGACACTGACCGAATGCAAAAGCTCTACATGGTTAACTATGTTGTGACCACTGTGAGCTTTCACAGTCAGAGACCACATCTCTGGCTTTCCGAGTATGCAGTTCTTTAGCTTAAAAGAACGCTTTATACACCGTGAGCCTAGTTATTCTCTACTGCTGAGGTGTCCCTGAAGGCAGAATCCCAGTCATTTTCTTGGGCAGACTGTCTTGAGCACTGGGTATATTTCCTTGCTCTGACAAGCCTGGGACAGTTTTCAGCAAGGCCGCAGAACTCACTACTTAAGTTGCCAAAGATGCTGTGAGCTGTGACTAGGAAGTTGGGTTTTCTCTATTATTTTCTGTGAACCACACAAAAAAATATGGACAGTCAAAAGTGTTCCCAGTCTCTCCGAGGCAAGAAGAGCCAAGGCGAATTCTACCAGGAGCCAGAACCATGTCCTGACTCCCGCAGCCTCAGTAAAGGCCAAATCAAAGCAGATCTGAAGGCTAGCGGCCAGTTGATCGTAGGATCCATTCCAGCCAAAAACAATCTCTAGACTCACTGGATTGGGGCATGTGATTTAGGGGGAGGATTTTTCTAATAAGAGCGCAGCTTTATTCTTTTTGACCAGTCTGGAGGGAGAACCAATCTATTTTGTGGGTAGAGATTGAAAAAAAAAGGCGGGGGGGAGGGCAGTGACTTTCTGGTGACTATACAGAAAGATTAATGAGCACTGGCCCCAAGCTCGGCCTGCCCGCCCTTAAGGAAGCCAACATAGGTACCAGCCTGGAGCAGCAGAGTCAGAAGGCTCCATGGAAGCCCTCAGGGCCCGAGGAGTTAAAAAGACAGAGACAGCCAGTCAGCAAGTGCCCGCCTAGGCACGGATTTGTTTATCCTGCCCTTCTGAAGTCAGAGCCAACATTCTTCATGGTTTTGGATGATTCAGAATGCTGCTTTCTTGGCAGGGCCACTTTGCACACAGGGGCTTACGACTGAAGCCCCTTAGGTGTGGGCCAGGGCAGAGACCCACCTCACACTTGACGTCACAGCTGAGAATCCGCTTATATTAGAGCAGCAGGGGAACTGGCACACACAGCTGCCTGTCTCAGAGGTGAAGAGACTGACCAGGGCCTGGGGCCTGCCAGAGGTCACTGCGCGGGAAGGCAAGGCCAGCAAGAGCCAGGCCACCTCCTCCAACCACACAGCTCCCGTCCAGCCCGGTGGGAGAGGCCGCTGCCCTTTGAGGAATGCTCAGAAAAGGGCTTAGGTCAGAAAGAAGAACCTCATTTTCACAAAATGAAACAAATCATTTACTTGTCACAGGCAGCTTTCCCCAAACCTCCTCTATCCATGTGGTGAATTTATTATCTCCTGGACTTCCAAAAATAAAAATAATAGCATTGCTGTCTATGGGCCAAAGTGGGAGACTTGGATATAGCCGCCGTGGCCCCCCTGCCACTTCACTTTTTCTTTTTCTGGATGAGAATTAACTTATTTCACGGCTAGTTGTTAATAAAACAAACGCTGACTCCTTCCCACAGGAGACGGAATTGAGCAATGTTCTCTGAGAACACGCTGTGCTCCTTGGAGCCCTGAGTGAATGTGATGTTTAGAAGATGCTCTAGAAGCTTGGAAGTGCCTCTTGGGAATAGAGTGAAGGGGGTGGAGGCGGGGTGGTGGAGGCACCGCGGCCGCCCCAGAGGACCAGTGACTCACCCCCCCCTGCCTGGCCGNGGGATAGCCCTGTGTCTGACTGCTGGCAGCCCAATCAGCCTCTCAAAACAGAATCACAGAGAGGGAGCGAGCCCTGCAGAGCAGAGTGTTGGGGGTGGTTTATTTTAGCTGGAGCAGAGGGTTTACCTAAAGGAAGGCAGGAGGCTGCCCTGGAGGAAGGGTGGACGTGATGGAAGGTGATGGGCAGACCTCAAACGCAGTGGGGGTATCTTGCAGCAGTGGGCACCCTTTATTGCCTGTGAAAGCCATGGTGATCTGATCAAAGTGGTGTTGAAAGTGGGAGCTGCCCCATGGCCTTGCCTTCATTTTAACACCACGGCCCGAGGCCCACCGTCTCGGTGCTGCCCGAGACACTCAGCACCCAGGTGCGAAGCCCCTCCATACACACAGCCTCTCCTGGAAAAGCTGGGCTTTCTGTAAACAAAGGCTCTGCTTCCGGCACTGCCCTTGCCCTGGCTCTGCGCTGTTGATTCTTTGAGTCCATTCAGCTCTGCCCTGTCCCTGTACCCTCGTGACTGGCAGTGGCCCGGCAGGTGTCAGCGCCCCCGCAGCAGGGGGCCTCCAGAGCTGAGTCACCGCCCTGGGAACAGTGCCCTGGCGAGGCCGGCCCAGGCGAACCGGGAGGCCTCCACCCGCCCCGCTCTGCAAGGATCTCGGGGCACCGTCGGTGCTGCTGAGAAAGGGATCCTTTATGCGTCCTGGGTGTCATCAAGCTGATAGGAAAAGTGAAACCGAGGCCACGGAAGACCAAAAAGGAAACTGTCCTGATGGTCCTTTCTGGCTGGTGTCTCTGGCAAAGCGCAAAGGGTTTTTCTCAGCAGTTACAGGGGCTGTGGTTGTTTTAATTGAACAGACGCAAATTATCTATTGATGGATATCTTTAAGAATGGCATGAAAAGGTTTCGAAAATGTTGGCCTAAGATTCTGTTTGACCTTGTACAGGAAGAAAGCTCAAGGAATAAAATGACATGGAGTAATAGGATACCTAAGCTGCCAGTATCCTTAAAAATGAGCAAATGAGGTTTAGGGTTTTGTTTTTTTTTTTTTTTTAAGTTTTCTATATCATTCCTAGATACCCTAGTGGATGTTGTTTTTAAAAATTATGGTGCTTTCATTTCATCCCAGAGAAGATAAAAATGCAGTGTTACTCTTGAAAGGAAAGGCTTTTTTGTGTGTGTGTTTTTTTTTTTTTAGTCTGACTTGTTTACTACACCAATGAATAGAGATGACCTCAGTCTAAAAAAAACAAGTTAACCATAATCTCACTCCTTGCCTAGCAAATATCAAGTAGCTGGAGAAGGGCACGTCTGACCACCAAGTCGTCATTTCAGCTGATTAGATTTTCCAAAAGACAAAAACAGAAGGCTCTCTACATGTTCACGACCAAACAGTGGCTCTTGGGAAATACTCCCAGCTTACTCAGTTCCTACAAGGCCATGACAAGTCTGGTGACGATTAATCAGACACTGACCGAATGCAAAAGCTCTACATGGTTAACTATGTTGTGACCACTGTGAGCTTTCACAGTCAGAGACCACATCTCTGGCTTTCCGAGTATGCAGTTCTTTAGCTTAAAAGAACGCTTTATACACCGTGAGCCTAGTTATTCTCTACTGCTGAGGTGTCCCTGAAGGCAGAATCCCAGTCATTTTCTTGGGCAGACTGTCTTGAGCACTGGGTATATTTCCTTGCTCTGACAAGCCTGGGACAGTTTTCAGCAAGGCCGCAGAACTCACTACTTAAGTTGCCAAAGATGCTGTGAGCTGTGACTAGGAAGTTGGGTTTTCTCTATTATTTTCTGTGAACCACACAAAAAAATATGGACAGTCAAAAGTGTTCCCAGTCTCTCCGAGGCAAGAAGAGCCAAGGCGAATTCTACCAGGAGCCAGAACCATGTCCTGACTCCCGCAGCCTCAGTAAAGGCCAAATCAAAGCAGATCTGAAGGCTAGCGGCCAGTTGATCGTAGGATCCATTCCAGCCAAAAACAATCTCTAGACTCACTGGATTGGGGCATGTGATTTAGGGGGAGGATTTTTCTAATAAGAGCGCAGCTTTATTCTTTTTGACCAGTCTGGAGGGAGAACCAATCTATTTTGTGGGTAGAGATTGAAAAAAAAAGGCGGGGGGGAGGGCAGTGACTTTCTGGTGACTATACAGAAAGATTAATGAGCACTGGCCCCAAGCTCGGCCTGCCCGCCCTTAAGGAAGCCAACATAGGTACCAGCCTGGAGCAGCAGAGTCAGAAGGCTCCATGGAAGCCCTCAGGGCCCGAGGAGTTAAAAAGACAGAGACAGCCAGTCAGCAAGTGCCCGCCTAGGCACGGATTTGTTTATCCTGCCCTTCTGAAGTCAGAGCCAACATTCTTCATGGTTTTGGATGATTCAGAATGCTGCTTTCTTGGCAGGGCCACTTTGCACACAGGGGCTTACGACTGAAGCCCCTTAGGTGTGGGCCAGGGCAGAGACCCACCTCACACTTGACGTCACAGCTGAGAATCCGCTTATATTAGAGCAGCAGGGGAACTGGCACACACAGCTGCCTGTCTCAGAGGTGAAGAGACTGACCAGGGCCTGGGGCCTGCCAGAGGTCACTGCGCGGGAAGGCAAGGCCAGCAAGAGCCAGGCCACCTCCTCCAACCACACAGCTCCCGTCCAGCCCGGTGGGAGAGGCCGCTGCCCTTTGAGGAATGCTCAGAAAAGGGCTTAGGTCAGAAAGAAGAACCTCATTTTCACAAAATGAAACAAATCATTTACTTGTCACAGGCAGCTTTCCCCAAACCTCCTCTATCCATGTGGTGAATTTATTATCTCCTGGACTTCCAAAAATAAAAATAATAGCATTGCTGTCTATGGGCCAAAGTGGGAGACTTGGATATAGCCGCCGTGGCCCCCCTGCCACTTCACTTTTTCTTTTTCTGGATGAGAATTAACTTATTTCACGGCTAGTTGTTAATAAAACAAACGCTGACTCCTTCCCACAGGAGACGGAATTGAGCAATGTTCTCTGAGAACACGCTGTGCTCCTTGGAGCCCTGAGTGAATGTGATGTTTAGAAGATGCTCTAGAAGCTTGGAAGTGCCTCTTGGGAATAGAGTGAAGGGGGTGGAGGCGGGGTGGTGGAGGCACCGCGGCCGCCCCAGAGGACCAGTGACTCACCCCCCCCTGCCTGGCCGGGGACCTGAGGCCTCGCGACGCCCACGGCCAAGGACTCAGTTCCCCTTGAGCCCCGACAGGCACCTGTGACCTTTAACAGACCCACAGGCCACCCCCACGTCCACAAGAACCACCGAGGAGGCATCAGGGCCCTGGCTCTCCACCAGCGGCCTCCCAGAGCCCTTAGGCAGATGGTGCTGAGAGTATCTGTATAAAGACAACACCCCGAACCAAGAAATGGAGCCACTCCTGAGGAGAAAAAGCCAAAGGAAGATTCCTGCCCGAGGCCTCCTGGGGGCAGGTGCCCCTCCTAGGTGGCCCACAAGCAGCCGTCACATCACCCATCACTTTAACAGCTCGGCCATGGCGTTACCATGTCAGGAATGTCAATTAAGCATGTCCGACAGGATCTGCTGGTGGGAGGAGCTGCCCGCAGTGCCAGTAAGTGCCACCTTCCCTCCCCCCAGGCCTGGAATTCGGGGTGGGGGACTCAGCTTGTGTTGAGCTTCTAAGGATGATTTTAGGGGATAAATAATAATGCTTTCCTCTCCGTCACTCGTCTTGTCTTCATTTTTAAGAGAGACAATGTATTTTAAAAAGAGCCAAGAATAAGAAGCGTTCTGTCATGCCCCCAGTGGCCTTTCCCAGGCGTTGAGGGTGCTGGGCCTCCCCGTGCTGCCCCAAGGGTGGGGGAACCCCAGGAGGGGCCTGGGCAGTGGTGTAACATACTGTCTACCACTGAGTTTTAAAACTGGCTTTGTTATGTTTGTGTGTCCTTAAAAAATTAGAATCTAGCAAATGTTTCAAATTTAAGCCACAAGTAAAATTTTCCTAGCCAAAAATTACACGGTAAAGCTGGAGAAACAGAATAGAAAGCCACTCAGGGTTCTCCTTAAGGTTTGTGCATTTGTGTCGGACTCGGAAGGTACTTCCAGTCCTGTGAGGCGAAGCAAGGGAGGGTGTGTGGCGTGTCCTGCCCACCTGCAGGCAGAGGTGGGCCGCAACCCCAGCCCTCCAGACAGACGGGGATACCTGTACACCCTGTTCATCAAGGCATCCTGAGAAAGGGCTCCCAGCCTCTCTGGGGAACCCAGAAGGACCCAACCCCCCTCATTTCTTCTTGCCCACACCTCTGCAGACGTGGAGACTAGGAGGCCCCGGGAAAGCTTATTATCCTGACCCTGCAGTCCAGGGCCTCAGCTTTGGGTCCCCATAGACCCTAGAGTCTCCCCCTGTCCTGTTGCCTAAGACCCACTTTGCCCGTTTGTCTGGACCCCTGCGAGCCCGCCGAGGCCGTGAGGACTGGGGCCCCGGCTGGTTCACTTTGTGTCTCCAGCCTAGTGCTCCCCACGTAAAGTCCGACAAACTCGTTTCTTGTGTTCTTCGTAAGTTTCATGTTTCCTCTCATCTCTGCTGCCACCTCGGATCTCACTTGCACTGTGTGTGTGCACGCACACGCGGGCAGGGCAGAGTGCACGCGCACTTGCTCTCTCTCACAGCAATCCTGTGTTGCCTCGAGTACCTCGTAGTCGGGTTCCCAGAGTTCCCACGTGCAGTGTCTTTCCCCATGCTCGTTGACTTCCCCACCCCGCACCCGACCCCCTGCCACATTTAACTCAATGTCAGCATCCCCGCCCGTCCTTCCACCTGCCCGGGCCACACCTGTGGAGCCCAGCTCAGATCCCATTCCTCTTCNCAAAAGAATGATCAATCCACGTGGGGAGGCACAACAAGGAAGATTGGGGCCTTTGATGTGAATCCTGTCTTAGGATCTGCCAAGTCTTTCTGATGTGTTAATAGGCTTGTCTCTCTGACTGTCATCATCAGATGCATATACACACTGGACCCTCTCAATCCCTGGCATCCATTGACCACTACCACACAGGTCCTATCTGTCAGATCACCACTGTCTCCTCGATCTGTGATCACTATTCATTCCTTTTTTTTTTTTTTTTTGGCATGTGCACCATGCAACTTGTGGGCTCTTATTTCCCCAACCAGGGGTCAAACCTGGGCCCACAGCAGTAAAAGCACTGAATTTTAGCCACCTGATCGCCAGGAAAGTCCTGCCATTCATTGTTGTCTCATTTATACTTCATTCTACATTTATAGTCTGTCTCCAGAAATAATGACCTCTCATCTACTGTGTACAGTACATGGGCTTTAGGTATGCTGTTTGGATTCATACCACAATTACTAATACTACCAGCTGAATACCCTTCATTGTTTTTTTGCCCCAGTTTCCTAATCAGTAGAGTGAGGATACTAATAACAACTATATCACCAGGCTACCATGACCCTTAATGAGTTCATGCAAAGCATTTAGACCAGTGCCTTACAGTCCTGAATATTCACTGGAAGGACTGATGGTGAGGCTGAAACTGCAATTCTTTGGCCACCAGATGCGAAGAATGGACTCACTAGAAAAGACCCTGATGCTGGGAAAGATTGAAGGTGCGAAGAGAAGGGGCCAACAGAGGATGAGATGGTTGGATGGCATCACTGACTCGACAGATGTGAGTCTGAGTGAACTCCGGGAGTTGGTGATGGACAGGGAAGCCTGGCGTGCTGCAGTCCATGGGGTCACAAAGAGCTAGACATGACTGAACTGAACTGAACTAACACAGTAAGCTTTCGTGTAAAGTTAACTAGTACTGTTACTTTAACACCATGTATGTCTCTGGTCAAGTACACCCTCCTTTCTGAAGACTTTATTATGCTAGCTTCAGCAGAGTCTAATTTCTCTGATTCTTTTTCTACTTACCATTCATGTAACATAATCCACATCTTAGCAACACTGGCCAGTTTGCCAGTTGTTTTGTTCCACAATTATTACTTCCATCTATGTTAATGTCTTTGTTGACTTATTAACTCTTGCACATGTCTTCAGGTATATGTCTTGTTCTTACAGTTTTTACCACCAGTTTCCAATTCATAGCTAAATAGCTCATTTTGTTCCCTGATAAAATATAGCTCTATATACAGCATAATACATATAAAGATTGAATAGCACATAAGGAGACACTGAAATAGTACCTTTCATTAGGAGATCCCCAGTGATATTCCCCACTGAGAAAGTCATAAACCCCACTGTCTACTCATTGCTTTGGCAGAAGCACAATGTGGGTGGTATCTGATTGAGGAATTGGCAAAAATGTACAGAACATTTGGTTGACCATATAAGGCCTCTCTGTTGAAACATGTACATTACCATATGTGAAACAGACCATCAGTCCAGGTTCAATGCATGAAACAAGTTGCTCAGGGCTGGTGCACTCGAATGACCCTGAGGGACGGGATGGGGAGGGAGGTGGGAGGGGGCTTCAGGATGGGGAACACATGTACACCCATGGCTGATTCATGTCAATGTATGAAAAAACCCACAACAATATTGTAAAGTAATTAGCCTCAAATTAAATAATTTTTTAATGAAAAAAATGAAAAGATGCAACAAGCTGAAATGTGTGTTTAATGAGTGTGGACATAGAATATGGGAGAGAGAGGAGGTAGTTTAAAGGATTAAGTTGGAGCAAGTGCACAGGAGCAGGAATGTGAAAGAACATGGTCTTCTCAGGGAAGAACACATATTTGGTCCTCATGGGAGACGACAGTCAATGATATAACCTGCAAAAGATGAAGGGAAAAAAGATAACTGGTCCAAGGCAAAGAACCACGTGTTGGATGTGGTAAACTCCATGAAGATCCAATTCACTTTTCAAATCTACCATTTGCATATCAATGTGCAGAACAGATCAAAAGAGAAGGTCGGCAGAAAAGGGAGACTGAGCACCCAAGGCCGCCTCCCTCCAACATCCCGTCAGACTTGCATGTGGACGAGCCCACCATGTCTGCTGCCGTGTGGAACAGGCCTGGCTGTGGAAGGCAAGGACCATGGTATCACTGGAGAAGCAGTACATGCAACCATGAACCGCATGATAAACGGGTCAAGCCTGTCGGGACCATCTTGAAGAGCCAAATGACTGCCTCCCCTAGTCCAAGTGTCAGATGCATTTTGAGTTCCAGCACCCATGCATGGGGGCCCCAAGCTATTAGAAGGCCCTAGTGGAGCCCTCCAAGAGCCCCCAGGCCAGGCTTCTGCCCTACGTCTCTAAGCCAGGCTCTAGCCTAAGCGTTCACCACCTGGCTGAGGGCTGGCCTCCTAGATGTCCTAGGGGATCTGCCTGCCTAGACCATGCATCTGGTACTTCCTTTTGTGGGCCTGGCACAGCCCCACCTCCTGGCATCTCTTCCTGGGGCCAGGTGTGGGCCTGTGACCCAAACAACTTGCCTCCCTGCCCAAATTTTGGGTGCTCCTCCTTCTGCCAAGGTGGTGAGTATCCACACTGAAGTAGTCTGCATCAGGGCTTCCGCAGGCACAGGCACACACACACAAATGCACACACACATTGACAAAACGTCACTCACATTATCAACTTTATGTGTTGAAACCTCTTGCAAAGATGTCTCCCAAACTCGATCTACCCATGAACAAAATGAAAGCACCTGTTTCCCTGCATTCTGAATGTTATTTTCTAATCATCGTTGTACATCTTATAGGGAAAAGGTGCGTCTTAAATTCTTTGGTTTGACTGTTTTGAACAATACTTGGGGGCAGACTGAAAAGCATTTGAATGAAAATTATACCGGATATTCACTGCATTTCTGGAACTATTCTCTGTGGATTGCCCGATCAAGAATGTGGCCCACCTATCAGTTGGTCAGGGTGAGGGTGCCGTTGGTAAACCCAGACTTGTGTCTGGTTTCTGTAGTGATGGCATTCTGGCTTAGCAGTGTGACCTTAACCTGTGAAGTTTAGTGTAACTGTGGATTGTGAGTGTTAGTGTTGCCCCCCTCGTCCTTCCCCTCATGAGATGGGCTCCATGCTGCCACAACATAGGGCTAGACCAGGGTACACAAATTGCTGTGGGTTGTCTTCTGGCACGTGGTTCAGTCACTGAGAGTACATCTATATCTAGAAGAGTAATGGCTTCCCCAAATTGACCCATATCACTTGTCCCAATCAGAAGAGAAACTCAGACCATATATAGCAGGAAACAGACCTTCATGTTGGTGCCACTGTGGCTGGAGACCAGGAGGAAACTGTGTCCCTAGCCTGTGTCCCTGGGATACAGAGAGATGGAAATATAGATCGCTGGAGGGATATAGAGACAGGAAGAAGAATGGGGAGGCAGGAAGAAGGCTGAGAGGACACCAGCGCTAGAAGCAAAACACAGACTAGCCTGCATTTGCCTCTGTCTGGAGAATTGTGCCCTAGGGGCTTCCAAGGTACTTACAGCCTTTGCAGTCTGAGTCCATCCTTCCTCCAAGTCCGACAAGAATCACACTGTGCCAGGGGATCCATCCTGAATGTCATGAGATGACCACCAGTCAGTCCAACAGTATTGGGAGTTAAGGTGCTCCAAGCCTTTCTAGTCTTGGCATTCCTGCAGTGGTGAAAGAACAAAAAGCAAAAAAGGAACCCAGAATGGGCAGGTCCCTACTTATCCTTTATTCCTATAATCTTCCTGTCAGCCACTCATTTCTCTCCAAGGTGAGACCACATTTAAGGAAAAAGAAGAGTAGAAGGAGGCAGTGACCCCTGCTCTCCTAATATGTCTGTGTGTGTGTGTGTGTGTGTGTGTGTGTGTGTGTGTGGAAGAGGCAAGTGAGCCTTAGTGATTTATGAGATCCCTGACATCCAGTAAAATAACAGAGTTCTAAACGTGCACACCAGTTCCACAAGCTATGTGTACTGCTACATGAATGTGCCTGTGCACTGAGACCCTACTTCTGAGTGTCAGGATATCCAGTGTTTCCCTTAAGATTCCATTGCATCATCATATATTTCCTCATATCAGTATTTATGAGGGAGACACATACAGCCTGGCCCAGAAAAAGCCCTCAATAAATGGAAAAAATTATGCACATTCAAGTCTTCCCAAGTTCAAAATGCTTTGGTCTCCTATAAAACAGAAAACATGTCCACTGATTAATTCTGTAATTCATATCTGCCTATCCTGTATTTGGAGTACAGGTGAGAAGTAGACCCACTCCCTCCAACATCCAAATCTCAGCATGTTTCACTCTTACCTGCTGACTTGGACTTGCATAGCTAAGTCGAGTAGCTCACATCTTAATGGATAAGTNGAATGACTGTGGCGCCGTCCCCTGCGTGCTCTCTGGAGCACTTACCCAGCCTGTGTGTGAGAGGCCATTCCACAGCTGCACTGGATGGTCACGAGCAGGCGCACCGCATCCTCCACTCTACCTGTCTTTCCGGTGTCTGGCCCAGCGCCGGGCTCTGAGGAGGCGATCAGTGAATGCCTGCTGACTGGTTTTGATGTTTCTGTTTTCATTGTGCTAAGTCGCTTCAGTCGTGACTGACTCTATGCAACCCTATGGACTACCGCCCGCCAGGCTCCTCTGTCCATGGGATTCTCCGGGCAAGAACACTGGAGAGGGGCGCCCTTCCCTCCCCAGGGGCTGCCTTTGCCAGTGGTCTTGAGGAGGGGCCTGTGGCCCTGGGGCACTGCTGCTATCAGGCCCTCCACGAAAGACCTGGCCGTCCCAGCCCCTCCCTTGGACGTGGTCCCAAGTTGGCCCCCACACGTGCGGTCTTCCTTGGGGGCCCTCGTTATGTCATCTCTTTCTTTATTTACGTTGGACTCACCTGCCGTATTTGCTCTTGTGTCCTCAGCCTCATTCACCTCCTGGCACATTGTCATCTTGGTGAAACTGTGACGCATGACTAGATGGATGGACGTAGTTAAAAGATTCCCATCCCAGTTTCAGGTTGTATGTCTTTTCTCTCCCCTGACTGTTGACTCCTTGTCAACATCCCTTGGCTCATGTGCTACCCTTTCCCTCCAGAGAAGCCCCCAGACCCACAGCCTGTATGTACTGATGTCCAATTGGATTTCAGTGTTTCACACCAACTTAACTTATTGATCATAATGCCTTAGGAAATGTTATCCAGAATATTACATGAGCCATCTTCTCACAGCGAGGGGAACATGGGGGTGATGGGGTGGTTGACATTTGAAGAGCTGTGTACCTACCATGTGTCTTGAGTAAGGAATATTTACACAACTCTGAGAATTAACAGTATTTCCACTTTATAAATGAGGGAACTGGGCTTCCCCAGTGGCTCAGATGGTAAAGAATCCGCCTACGATGCAGGAGACCTGGGTTCAGTCCCTGAGTTGGGAAGCTTCCCTGGAGGAGAGCATGGCAATCCACTCCAGTACTCTTGCCTGGAGAACTCCAGAGACAGGAGCCTGGTGGACTACAGTGCATGGGGTCTCAAAGAGTCGGACATGACCGAGCAACTAAGCACACAGCACAAAGTTGAAAGGCTTAAACAGCTTGTCCAAGCTGCGTAACAGGTGTCAGTGGGAAAATCTGAATCCTGGTGTTTTTGATCTCCAAGCTTATACTTTTGTCTCTCTGTTCCCAGTTTAAATGGACCATTAAATGGGAGGTTGCTTAATGGCACTTGAGATGCAAAAGGCAGTACAGTACAGGATTGACCAGGACCAGCTTCTAACACCTTGAAGGTTCAAGAGAATGACCCAGGAAGACCACCTTTGGGGGCCTCTGTGGCAGAGAGCCAGCAGTGGGAAGTGTAGGCTGACCCCTGACCACCCCCCATTCTAGGAAAGCAGCAGGAATCCCGAGTGAAGTGTGCTGTCCCCGTGGTGATGGGCTGGGGACCAGCCTCAGCCTTGTGCTTAGATGAGAGCAGCTGGTAGGAGGCACCATCCCCCTGTGCTCATGGGAGGCAGAGGGTGGAGGTGTCAATGGAAGATGCCTCTGGCACACTGACATTCTCTATTCATACTTCTTGACCAAATTGCTCTTGTGATCTGGTGTCCCCACCCGCACATGATGCCCACACATCTGTCTTATGAGGCTGCAGGCACAGAGTGATCCCACGGTCCTCAGAGGAGACTGCCAGGGTGGGAGAAGCAGCCGCAGAAGGAGGCTTTATCTCCAGCTCTTGTAGGAAGAGGTTAGCTGAAGCACTTCCCAGCATCTAAAATGAACTACTGGAAACACTTCTCCCAGATACTGGAAAGCCCCCAGTTAATGGTCTGCACGCCTCCGTTAACCATCACAAAGGGAAAGAGCTCCTCTCCAACTTGGGTCCTGTCCTCGTGTTTATGAGCAGGCAATTTCGGAAGCTGCTATCACACATGGTATTTAACTGTCCCAGAAACGTGTGCGACTCTGTGGTGGCCAGAATTTTGTGTTTACCCTGATAAATCTTCCCACGTGTTCTCCATTTCCTTGACTTCTTTTTAGATTGGCTTTTCTGTTGTAAGCACAACAGAAAATATCTATATATTTCACTTAAAATATCTCTATAATTCATCTGTATCTCTATGAATATATCTATTGCTTTCTCTCAACCGTTTCTCTTACTGGTCAAGATCCTCTTGGATTCAACCCCGACTCTGAAGGATCTTCCTGACATAGTGTGTCTCTGTTCTGAGGGCACCACGAGGCACCTGAGCACAGTCCCTCCCCCTCAGAAGCACTGGGCTGAAAGGCTGCTCCCAGGTTCTGACCCGTGCTCTGATGAGCCAGCTGCTCTCTGCCTCCACTGTGTTGACATTCCTCCTCCAAGGGGTTGTAGCCATTAACGTAAGACATGTCACTAGGCAGGCACTTGCTAAGACAGACTTTCTGGCATGGCACTGATGACTCACTCAGCCTCCCACCGGCTGAAACGTGAAGGCTTGAGAGCCGGGTCCTCCCTGGGTGAACTCTCCTGGAAGCTGCTCTGAAGCCCCCTGGGGAGTCCGGCAGGTCCCACATGCAGACTCAAGCCTTGCCTCAAACCACCAGATTTTAGGCACCTGGGCTCCCGCTCCTCCCGTGATGTGGTGAAAGGTGCATTCCACCCCTCGAGTTAGAGCCCAAAGGGGACAGTGTGCCTGGGACGGGTTCTTGCCTGTCCGCCTGCTTCCCAGGCAGGGAGGAGGCCAAATGCGCAGACCCGTGCTGCCCTCTGCTGGCCCTCTGGAGCCTGCTGCTGCGGCCCACAGTGGCAGAAATCAGTTCTGAAAACATTAACAGAAGCCTTCCGTGCAGGCTGCTTTCTTGCCCTTCTTCGTGATTAGAGGTCTCAGAGGGTCAGTACAGTGTTTTATTTCATAAGACGTCTACCTGAACGCATCTTGATGGGCGGCGAAATGCACAGCCCTGTGTCTGTGGACAGTCTCATTAGCAGCAGCCGCACCAACTCCACACGGAGAGAGGAGGTGTGCGCCACTGGGTGGACAGAACCGTCTCAAACTGCGTGTCTTAATTAAGCAGGATGCAGAAGGTACTCCTTACTCCTCTTCTAAAAAACTCATCTCTGAGTAAGGAGAGAAAACGCCTGACTTTGTTCCTCTGTGGCTCTGGGATGTTCCCTAAGGGCTCACACTGTCATTTAAATTCCAGGTGCTGCTCTTCTGAACAAACGCTCCCTGAGGATTTCCGTGCCTGGAACTTATCCGTCAACAGACTGCTGTGACACCTAACGTAAGTAGAGGCTCTCGCTCCTAAACCAGTCTCAAGGGAGCTTGTTCCTGGAGGATCCCCCCAGTAAAGTTTTAAATGGTCATCTGTGTTCCTTCTCTGTTTCTTTTCTCTGAAACACTCAACTTCCGATTTACTATCAGAAAAAGCCTATGACATGAACTCCTGCTTAGAAGCAAGGATGTGGGATCCCATACTCGGGTCTTAGAATGGGAAGAGGAGAAGGCAGAAAATATTGAAGCTGCTCATTCGTAGGTCCAAGGGCATCTTTTCAGGGTTTAGTACTCACCAGACTCCTGTGCAGAGTGACTGTGGAAATGTGCCCCATACAGCTCAGGGGTGAGCCCCCGTGATGTGGGGGCCCTTCTGTTTGGCAGCCGGGGCTGATCTCATAGCCACGTCTCCGCATATAACACGCGGAAGGAAAACCTGTCTCTTACTGAACGTGTACATGTGCCCTTTCTAGTTCTGCTTGCTTCTCCTCAGTCTGCACCCTCACATCAGCCTTCCGTGGTGTGGGCCCTATATTACACAGGTGTGACTTCCCAGAGGGGGAGACCAAGGCATGGAGAATCAGGTGACTTCCGCCAGGTTGTGCAGGCAGTGAGTTTCGGCTCCACAAGTCTGCGCTGGACCAGCCCACCAAATGCCCCACAGAAACAGGCAGCTTTGGAGGATGAGCAGCGGGGCTGATCTGGAGACAGTGTTTCAGCACTGCCATAAGCCCCTGTGGGAAGGGGCTGCTGGACTTAAAAAAGCCTGGAGCTTCCTTAAGATTAGTGGGAGAACAAAGCTTTAGAGAAGACCTAACTTAAGTTTAAGGTCACACTGCAAGTCAGAGTGTAGCTGAGGGCCCTGGGCCAAGCCTTCCTCTCGGTCATCAGGCGCCACTCTGCTAACAGTGACCAAAGCTGGTTTCAGTGATGTGCGTATGTGCCTCTTGGTGACACCCCGTAGCGCAGAGCCAGTCTGTGTTCCGAGATCCCCACGGCCATGTGAAGATTGGCTGCTACAGTATCCGAGCAGCAAAGAAGGATGACTCAAAGCCTGGGCCTGGAGTCAAGCACAGTGGTCTGATCCCTCGTCTTGTCAGTCCTAAGCTTTTTGACCAGAGTGAGTCCCACACCCTCACTAAATCTCTGTTCCTGCACCTGGAAACTGGAAATAATTCCACAGCCTTGTAGGCGGATGAACATGAGAAAATGCATATAAAGCATGTAGCGCAGTGTTTGGCCCAGAGTAAGTCTTCCAAAAGTGGAAGCTATTATCCAGAGAACCTTTCCATTCACTTCAGTTTATGTTGGCCTTCCCCCTACAAAGGCACTACAGTGTCCCAAACCATCTAAGAAAACAACCTTTGAGTGCAGTGCTTATTAGAGATGTTTCCTCATACTGAAATCCCGATGCCCCTAAGAACCACTGCAGGACAGGAATCTATAACTCCATTCTCTAGATCAGCATAAGAAGGCTCAGCAAAATTAAATGATGGCCCAACATCCCACAGCTAGTCGATAGCACAGTGCAGCTCCAGATCCTGTGACTCTTATTCATCCACTTCCTGTAAGAAAATACTCATTAAAGGCATGTAAGTCAATAGAGAACCACCTCCCACGGTAGGATCCAGTACCTCCCAACCGATAAAAGAGTTGTATCTTTAGTCCTAAATATTCAGGCTAGGACTCCCACATCCTGATGTCTGTTAACATTTTGAAGGTACCTTCTCAAAGAAGTGTCATAGTCAGATACCATCTCCTTGTGAAATCCTCAGGCCCCAAGGGACATTATCTTAATCTAGTTAGCTTGTGCAAGAACCAACTAGCATTTCACTTCAAGGAAGACAACATGTTTCCGCTGTTCTGCTTCTGCCACACAGGAGTTACCAGTGTGGCTCACTGATTCACATTTCTGGCTCTAACTTTCCTATCAGATCTGGAAGAAAAAAATACAGAGAAGGGCAACTTGTTCAAAAACAGCATGAAGGTAAAGAATCACAGGTGGGATTTTGAAACGGAAACGCATCCTTGTGGCCCCTGGGCTGAGAGACACCAAGGAAGGATTTTGTTCTTGAAAGGTGGTTACTTGGCTTCTGGAGATGGAGAGTTTAACAATGTTAAGTGTGTATCCTGTGTGTAAGAAAGATTTGTTTAAATATATATATATATAAAACATTCTTTTCAAAAGATGCAATACGTTGGCACTGTCAAGGGGTCAAATAGAAACACCCTGAGTTACAGAAACTCAGCCCTGCCCTCTCCTGGCCTGGAAATACAGAACAATCAGATGGATTGTTGGAGGTGGGAGGATGGGGAGGAGTGGAAACATGTTGATGTTTACTGAGCAGTCTTTCCCTGCAGTTGACTGTCAATGAAACACTCATCAAAGTAAGCAGATACCACGCACTGTTGTCTTGTTTTCCTGGAAGGAGAGTGAACAAGTGCCTGTTACTTATCAACTTGTGTTTTTCGCTTACTAGTAGACAATGCGATTTTTTTTCCCTCTGTGTTAATTCGATAGCCAGCCTGCCTACAGACCTCTTTGAAGAAAACCAACCTCTTGCTATAGAAGATTACTCATTCAAGATCTCTAGTTCACTGTATTTTGGCTTAAGTCATTTTTCAGTCACCAGCTAAGTACCTCGGTTTGCTGCTTATTACAAAATTCAGAGAAGTATACTACATGACTGATCCCTGTGCCGATTACTCTGTGTCTGCTGGGAATGCCTCCTCACGTGGAGGGATATACATGGGAAAGGATATATCCACCTTCGTTCTTCTGCTGAATTTTTTTTTAAAAATATACTTAAAGGATAATGCAAAACTTACCTTATCTCTTTGCTTCTGCTAAGGGAACAGAACGGTATGGTTTGTAATACAGTATGTGTTATGTATGTGCATGAAGTGCCTGGGTGGGTTGGACATATATTTGATATACAAGGTATGGTGATTTTATTAGGCTTAAGTAACAAGAAGCTATTCACTGTTCACTTTTCTTCAGGAAAACGTTTTCTCCATAACTGAAGTATCAGTCATTTGAAAACAAAACAAAACTTCTGATTGAGAGTAGGCAAAAGCTGTAACTAGTCACTCGTAAAACATAAGCAGACCTTTTTGTTGTGGATTTTGGGTTTTGGGTTTTTTTTAACCAAAAATGATGAGAACAGTCTGGCTGCATCTTGCATAACTTCAGTTACTGTTATTATCAATTACAATAGGATATCCAGAAGGAACAAAATTAGTGACATAGTTATTTGAGAGTGCCAGTGATTACATGTGTCTTGGCACTTTTTCCGGTTTAAATGCTTGAATTGACTCTCCGATTGAAATGTTAACTGCCTGTCACTTCACAAAATATGCGCATTCCTTTGCAGTAACTTTGATGAAATGATTGCTATCCAGCTCTGCAGCCCAATAGTATTCTATTTCCTTATTTAAAGAGATGAGAAATCTAGCCTAGCAGCAGTAGGCGCACACTCACGGCTTTTCCACTGTAAAGGATGAGTTTGTGTTGCGATCTCCTGATGAAGGGCTCAGTGGCCAAGCCTGTCAAGGATAAGAATGCGAGCTGAACCCCCTGCCCTCCTTTATTAACATCCTGCTGAGCCCACCTGGAATCCTCAACCACAGGCATGTGTAATTGGATGTTCTTCCCACACTCATTTAATGTGTGAGGCAAGTCAAGAAGAAGAGCTGAGTTTCTGTTAATTAATCTTTAAGCAAAAAGAGGAGAGTTAAGTGAGTGGTACAACCAGGATTCAAACCCACTCTCCTAAGATGATGCTGACACGAGAAAAGCACAAAAGGACAGGGAAATGTTTTAAGTTAAAAGAAACCAAAGAGTCTTGGTGAGTGAACCTTGATGGGATTTGGAGGTAGAAAACCAACCCAACAAATCCATAAAAAAAAATTTTTTTGGAGAAAGTGGGAAAATTTGGATATTGCTAGACATTAGATGATACTAAGGAATTGTTAATTTTCTTAGGTATGAGTAAAATACCTATATTTGGAAGAATGGCCCCATTTTCTTTAGACCTGCTCAAAAAGTTAGGAGCACAGTGTCACAATGGTGGTTGATTCACTTTCAAATGATTCAGCAAAAAATACACAAACGTCGTACATGTAGATAACATCACTGAAGCAAAAGTAGCCAAAAGGAAGTTATTGAATTTAGGTGGAAGAAATTTAGGAATTCATTCATTGTCCTTCAAATGTAATGTGTGTCTGAAATTTTTCATAACAGTTTTAAAAAAAGAATGCACATCTCTTTGGGTTGGGTGACCTGGACATAGGAAGTATCTTCTTGGATCCCTGGAACCCTAAAGGGAATGGCAGTAAGCTGCCTAATAAATATCAAGAACGATACTGGGAAGGAGAAAAGAACTGCAGCAAAAAATAATAAGGAGAACCAGGGGTGCAGTGAACAGAGGGGAGCATAACCTTAAGTAAAGCCAACAGGAATCCTTAACAAACAGATACAATCTAAGGAATTCCATTCTGAAAAAAAAAAATTTGGCTCTCATTAGGGGTCGCAGGGAGTCAGACACGACTGAAGTGACTTAACAGCAGCAGCAGTAGCAGCAGCATCAATATAGGCCCCGCCAAATCGTAGTCATCCTTTGACTCAAACAAAATTATCTTCAGACGAAAGCACTAGGTTTAGGAAAGCATGGTCTTGAACTTGTACCAGAGCGCCTGCTTACTTGGTACCATTTATGTAGATATTGTACCACTCTGACTCATCCTGAACTGGGCACTCTAACCCCTGGGTCAGCTCCGGCTGACCTTTTACCTAAGTAGAGGATTTCCCTTGACCTCCCAACAGGAGTAAAGAAGTTGACCTGTGCCTTGCCCCTGAATGATAAAAACTGAGTCTTTGGGCAGCTTGAGAATAGAAGAGTCACGGTCACTGGCCCATACCCCCATCAGCTATGGAAACAAAGACAGAAGTATAAGCATATAGATGTGCTAAGGCTTTCCTTACACCACAAAGGAAATACCTCACAGTAAGGTTTCAACTTTCCCCGTCCCAGGCTGTCTTTGTTTATTGTAAGAGAGCATTCTGAAAGAAGAACAGATCTTAAAGCTTCTTCAGGAAGCTGGTTTCATATGGTGGTTTAGATTTAAATAGTGATTGTCTAGCACCATTTGAAATCAGTGTTCTTGGGGGAGACCATCTGCACCGCCGGCGGCAAAAGGGACAAAAGGGACCAAGCCCTGGCGGCCAGCTGGCGAGGAGAGCCCGCCTGGAGCTGTGCTGACCCAAGCCACCGCTGGCAGTGAGCAGCGGCGTTCACACAGCAGGTCAACGACTCGACATCTCGTTCCTAGAATCTCACACTCATCTGTGCGATAGACCTTCTACAGCACTCTTCGCATGACACAGCCTCCACCGTGCGTGCATTAAAGCAGCGTGTGGCAGATGGCAGACTGATTAATCTTGGGGCCTTCCCAACCCTCGCCTCCTCCTGCGACCCCCCCTTAGAGGATGACTGATTTCTTTTGGTGTTCAGAGTCAATATAATTTTCTAGCACCATCTGAAATCGGTTATAATGATTGGGGAAGAGCACCAGGCTGCTAAGGAGAGAAAACGTGTTGGCGACCTTCGGGATCAAGACTGAGAAAATGGACCTATCAAGATGGTTTTTCTTTTTTAAGTTTCATTGCCATGAATTACGTGTGTTTTAATGCTAATAAATGGTAATAATACTAAAATGCTAATAAATGCTAGTAACTATTAGCATATTCCTGGTGGTTGTATTTTAGAGGAATTCCACAGACTTTGTAGGGATGTTTGTTTTGATGCTGGACACCTAGGAAAAAGTGGGTGAAGTCAGTTCCTCAGGTCATTTGCGAGGTGTCATGAGGAGGGAGTAATTTCTGCTCCCAGTGAGAAGCCTGTGAACCTCACCTTTGACACTCCCCTGCCTCCCTGGAGTGGATTCCATGGTCAGCCAGGTCTTTTCTCTTGAAGGCAGCGTCAGGCTCAGGCAGCTGGAAGTCAAATCTAACAAGGCGTGTGAGGGAAGGTGCACAGATGCCCGAGTTTATCTTTCTAGGGCACAATGAAGCGAACGTTTCTGTTCAGTATAGCAAACAAGGTGAAGAAGGCCTCAGGTTACACTCGAACCACTTTCCTGAATTTTTCTTCCTTACTATGGACGAGAAGTCGTTAAGAATGAAAACCACCCTTGAGTTTCCAGTCCCAGGCCGGGAGGGGCGCGGAAGGGCTCGGGAGGGAGCTCTCAGTCGCCCCCCTCCCAGGGCTCCTCCACGGCTCCTGCCCAGGCCGGCGGCGCCGCCGTCAGCCTGACCTCACCTGCCGTCCTGGAACACAGAAGGGGCTCCTGCGGGCGTCCAGACCGCGACCTTCCGTCTTCCCTCGGGCCTGGAGCAGCCCTGGAGCCTGACATCGGGCGACTCCTCGCCCTGCTTCACAAAGCTCGACCGCCGCCGCCCTGCCCTCCCCGCGCCCACTCTGCCTCTCCCCACTCCTGCCTGCGATTTGTCGGGGAGAGTCCTTCCACTTCAGGGCTACGACATGGGATCTGTTGCCAAAACACCCCGTCAGCCACGCAGATCAAGTGAGGCCTTTTCGCTGCTGCTTTTCCTGTCCTCCGGTTATTCCTTCCCCAGGACTCTGCCTGTTGCTTTCTTACCTGCTCTTTTCCCCTGAGCAACCTTACTTATTACTCCTCTGCTTCAGATACACCTGCTCCGTGATGATTTTCCTCAAACTAGAATTCTAGCCACGAAGATTTTTCTGAATTCCTTATGTCCATATTTCCATTTTTTCCCCCATACAAAATCTTCAACTTCACAAAGAATCACTTGTTCACTCCAAAAGCTTTACCAGACTTGGCCGCCTGGTAAGTTACACACACACACACACACACACACACACACACACACACGNCTCTCCATAATTTCGCCTCTTCAGGAATGTCATTGAGTTGGAATCATACACTAAGCATCCTTTGCAAATTGGCTTCTTTCACTTACAAATAGGCATTTAAGATACCCCAAGATTTGATCATTTCTTTCTATTGCTGAATAATATTCCACTGTGTGTGTTGACTAAAAAAGATGTACCACATGAAAGTTGTAAGTTAAGTTTTACTTGGGGGCAGAATGAGGACTGCTGCCCAGGAGACAGCATCTCAGACAGTTCTGAGGAACTGCTCCAAAGAGGCGGGGGGAGGGACATGTTTATATGTGATTTGGGTGAAGGGGGAGTTCATGCAGTCAAGCACTTATCTTACAAAAAGGTTTTCTGCTAGTTTTGAGGAGCTGATGTCACCATGAAGGCATTTAGTGTTCTTCTAAATATGAGAAAATGCAAGGATTGGGCTCATGAAATCAGTTCCTGAAAATATGTAACTATCTAAAGACCTAATCCACCAGTTTTCCTGGAACACAAAGAGCCTCATTCTCCACACTGAACTCCCTTCAGGACAAGTTGAAGGTCAGCAGCTGCAGCATCTCAGGATTCAGTCTCCGCAGAGGCAGATGGCAAATGCCCTTGGCAAGCGCCCATGTGTAGTTGACATTTGGATTTACCACAGTTTGCTTATACATCCACCTATCGAAAGCCACCTTGGTTGCTCCCCATATTTGGGAATTACAAATAAAGTCTCTATAAACATCCTATTCAGGTCTCTGCGAGGATACAAATTTCAGCTCATCTTGGTAAGATAGCAACGAACATGGTTGCTGGATCACACGGTCAGTTATCTTTTGAAAACACATTCTCAGGACATCATCTGTTTTCTTGGACATCTCTAGAGCTCGTCTTTGCTTATTAGAAAGTCTCAATCCCACAGCGTGGCCAATATGATTTTCTGTCTTCCAGCTTCACTTCTCCACACAGACCTTAGCTTCCAGCCACTTTCATCCAGGACCCCTGCCTCAAAGAGCTTCTTGTAATTTCTAAAATACAGTTCTTTTCCTTCCAAATTGGCTGTTTTTATCTTTCTTCTTCACTTTCACAAACTCTGACTCAGCTTTCAAAACCTAGCTAAATAGCATCACATTTAAAAAGCTTATCCCCTTCTTTGAGGCAAGATTGGCTATTCCTTCAGTCCATGGGGCTACAAAGATTGAAAGCAAGAGAGAAGGGGCCAAAGAGGATGAGATGGTTGGATGGCATCACCGACTCAATAGGCATGGGTTTGAGCAAGCTCTAGGAGATAGTGAAGGACAGGGGAGCCTGGCATGCTGCAGCCCATGGGGTTGCAAACTGTCGGACACGACTTAGAGACTAAATAGCAACAGCAGTGGGGTTACAAATGACTGAACAACCACAGATGACAGGCACGCTTCTAGACTCTGCCTCTCAAACATTCAGCACAACACAGGAAGCTCTGTTTTGTGATTGCTAATGTAACTTATATGCAGAGTACATCATGAGAAACGCTGGGTTGGAAGAAGCACAAGCTGGAATCAAGATGGCTTGGAGAAATATCAATAACCTCAGATATGCAGATGACACCACCCTTATGGCAGAAAGTGAAGAGGAACTAAAAAGCCTCTTGATGAAAGTGAAAGAGGAGAGTGAAAAAGTTGGCTTAAAGCTCAACATTCAGAAAACGNAGAGAGAAATGAGTATTTTATTCATTTCCTTTTTTGAGAACAAAGGAAATCAAGAAAAGAGTGGGCAGGCCTGAACATTCATAGTTGTTTTACTTTAACTGCTCATAACTCTGAATATCTGTGACTAAGTTTGTTTTTCTGCCCCCCTAACTCTGCAGGAGCTACGAGTAACATTTTTTCCTTGGACTCTCTGTTAAATACATCACCTCTCTGGTGGTTACCCATACAACACCCTTTCCATTGTACTTACACATCAGAAAGAAGACCACCAAGCCACCCCAATTGCCAGAGTCAGTTACTGGGTTATGGACTTCAGTCCAATACTGTCTTTGGAAAAATGCATGAGAAAGAGATCAGTGACACCAGACTGTGAGCCCTTCCCTTATATAAGCCCCTAGACTCTTTTCAGGCTGGGGTTGGGGGGTACTCAATCTTTGAGGCATGACCCACCTGTGTTATCCACTCTGCTGGCTTGAGAATAAAAGCTACCTTTCTATCTCCTTCAAATTATGTCTATGTATTTTTATTTTGATTCACTGGGAAGAGAAAGGCATGATTTTGGCCAGCAACAATTCTAGTTATTGGCCATTGCCAATCGAGCTGCCCTGAAGACAAGCTGCATGGGTCACTGTGAATTCTGATTTTCTCTGGGTCTGAGCCCAGACATGGGATTGTCAGGCCATGTGGTTTCTGAGTGTTTAGTTGAAAAAGAAACTCCTTGCTGGTTTTGATAGTTCCCCCACTCATTTACATCCCCACTGAGAGTGTAGGAGAATCCCCTTTTGACTCCATCCTCTGCAGCCCCTATTCTCTGTCGATTTGTAGACAGTGNGAAAGATAATTGGCACAGTTCTTCAGTTGGTCTAGTCAGGACCAAGTGGTCACATTCCCCACAGCCTTCTTCCATGAGGACATCTTACTCAAGACAGGCTGTGGGGCAGCTGTACTTGAACTTTGCCTCCAGAGCAGGCTAGATAGTTTCACCTGCTATTCTAAGCAACACGATCTTAGTTCCCTTACCAGGGATTGAACCTGGGCCCTCGGCAGTGAAAGCATGGAGCCTTAACCACTGGACCACCAGGGGATTCCACCCCACCCCATTTTTTGGTCTCAGTTATAATACTAAAGCTGTGCTGATTTCCATTCCCCCAAACCAGCTCTCCTTGCTCTCTGCCCGCCACGTTGAGGCTGACCGCCTGAGAAGTGTCTGCCTTTCCCCTCCGCTGCCCCAGCCTCACTTCACCCCCCAGGCTGTGCAGCTTCTCTGCCCTGCCTTTCTGAAATCCACCCTGCACCCTCAGTAGCCTAGGCAGCTTCTTATCCCACCTCTCACTTTCCGTCCAGCTTCTGTGTTGCCTCTGGTTATCCTCCTCCTGACATGTGTGACTTGGCTCCCTCTCCTTCCCTGGGGGGTTTTCACCCCTGCCTACAGGGCTGTCTTCCTCTCCAGACCCACCCCCGCCCCCAGGGCCCGGCTTCTGAGCTCACCCAGCTGCTTGCTGCTGCGAACCTGCAGCTACCTTCACACCTCCAAGCCTTTGTGTGACAGTTCCTCTGCCCGGATCTTCCTTCTCCTCCTCAGCCTAGAACTCCAGCTTATTCTCCAGCTTCTGGCTCAAGTGATGCTAAATTGGAAAATAAACAACAATGATGATAACAATAATAGCAGCTAACACTGAGCTCCTATTTTGTGCAAGGCACTTGCTAAGCATTTTTATATGAATTATTTAAATGAACTTTCAAAATCATCCTATGAAGTTGCTCTTATTACTGTTATTCCTATTTTGCATGAGAGAACAAGCGAAAAGAAATGATTTGTCAGCAATGGTGTAACCTTAAGATTTTTGTGCAGGAGTACAAACCAAATCACCGATTCCAGGGCTCTTCTCTTCATTAGTGCTGCTGTCTCCACTGTGGGTATCCCCATCAGTTCAGTTCAGCTCAGTCACTCAGTCGTGCCCGACTCTTTGCGACCCCATGGACTGCAGCACGCCAGGCCTGTTCATTTGGTAGGCGGGCTCTCAGATGGCCCCTCTGCTTCCCACCTATGGGTCTTCATGCCCAGTGTAATCCTCTCCCCTTAAGTGTGGGCTGGACCTAGTGACTTGCTTCTCCCACATAAAATAACAGCAAAAAGTGATAGGATGTGACTTTTGAAATCAAGTCACAAATAGCTGTGATTCTGTCATGCTCTTGTATATGCTGTCTCTCTCTCTAAGCAGAGGCACCTGCCATGTTGGGATCTGCCCAGTGGAGAGGCACATCTGGCAAGGAACTGACATCTTCAGACAGTAGCTCCTGAGAGCCCAAGGCCTGCCAAGAGTCACGTGAGTGAACTTGGAAATGAGACCTCCAGCAACAGCCTGCAGGTGACTGCAGCCCAGCTAATCCCTTGACTGTGGCCTGTGTGAGACCCTGTGTCACAGAACCCAGTTAAATGTGCCCAGATTCCTGACCCACAGAAATTGGGACATTAAAACAACAAAATAAATACAGGTTTGTTGCTTTAAGCCACTACGTTTGGGGGTTGTTTGTTACACAGCAGTAGGTGACTATACAGCTCATAGTACTCATGTCTAGACTCAAACTTTCTGCTTATAGTACCTAATTTTTTAGATAAACTTCTTGTTGGAATAACTTTGCATTAAAGAAAAGGTAAAAAGAGTACAAAGAGGTTTTCTCTCTTACCCTCTGTCATGTTGTATGTGATCATGGTACACTGTCAACACTAACAAACCGACACTGGTGCCTTACTGTTCATGAAGTTTCAGAACTGATTCACAGCTCACTAGCTTTCCCACCAATGTGCTTTTACTATTCCACAGTTGGGGTTGCATTTTTAACAGCATAATAGATATCATACCCCATAACTCTATGTGTTTGTGTTTGTGTATACGTGTGTGTATAGAACAAGATGAAATATATATGTGTTTGCTAAAATCTGGAAGATATATTATTTATTATTCCTTAAATAATGAAGGGATATTAGAAAAGTCTTTAATTAGGGATATTGTTTATAATTATTTAGAAAAATAATCATTACATTAACTGAAAACTGTTACGTGCAGTTACTGAGGAGGGAGGTGGGAGTGGCTCCCAAGTAATAAATGACAAGGCGCTAACAAGTCACAGTTTTAAAAAGTCAAATCATATGTTGCTAAAAACCTTTAAAGGTTTCCACTTGTTAATAAGTATATTGAATGCTATAAGATTCACAAATGATTCTTTGGCATTAGGATGTTGGCATAAATTAATTTTATTTATATAATATGCAAATACTTAATTTGCTTGCAACTATTTAAATGGAGACTGTTCAACTAATAAGAGTCCTAATGTGCATTTTTCTTGATTCCTAAAGCAGTGCGACCTTGGCAAGTCACTTAGTCTTTCTGGGTTTTTCCTTGGAATGAATTTATATTACTAGATTTTTGCCACGAATTAATCATGGACTATAACTACTTAGTAGCTGTAAACGTTTTGCAAACAAAACTCTGTGTCCGGCATTTAATCATAAACTACTGTCTAATTAAACGTTTAGCTGCATTGTTTTCCAGCATTGTTCCAAGTGATTCTTAAAGAACAATCCATGTAAAAGTGAAACTTTTAGTGATGTCACTTAAAGGAGAAAAGACATTCCATTTCTACACATACTCTTGTGGTTGAATTTTTAAGTAGGGTGTACAAAGGAGGAAGTCAGGTGACTTAGCAGAAAACAACAAGGAAGGCAAAACTTCGGATAGATCCTGAAAAGCTATTAAGTGAGACTGGATTTTGCACGTCCTCTTGGTGACCTACCAAAATCCCAAATAAACCACTAAAAATAACAACAGAAACAAATTTGAACTTTGAAAATAATGTACACATGAGACCCCCAAGTCTTAGTGGCCAAGATTTACTTCCTGGCTTGTCTCAAGGGATCTAGCCCTTCTTTGTGACCAGAATGACATACCTGATGTTCAGTAATCAACTACTGAATGAAACAGACAATAGAAGATGTTGCAGAAGCAAGAGATGCCAACAAAAGAGAAATAAACACGATTGGGGGAGAAAAGGACCAGAACACAGTGCAACCTCATTCACAAGCCGTCACTTTCCAGAACTCTGAATTCATTAAGTTTTCCGCACTTCTCTACTTTGAAAGTGTCAGATGACAAGAAAGCAAGCTGTTAAGTTTACTGAAAAACTGCATGCATAAATATTTCTAATATTATGTTTGGAGGTTAGTACATAATTCATTTCTGTCTAATGTGCCTAAAATATAATCTTGACTATTCAGAATGATGACTGATCCTCATAAACTGTGGAAACCATAAATCACCAAAAGCTTCAATCATATTCATCACCCTATGCTTACTAAAGCCAGAGACTGTAGAAATATGCTGTCGAGACTTTGTAAACAACTCTTCGTTTAGCAAAAAATTAAAATCAAATCTGTATACTCTATAGACAGAACCCAGTATTCTTTAAATTTTATCACTGAGATGCAAGTTACCTAACATATAAAGTTCACCATTTTAACCACTTAAAGTGCACAGCTCAGTGGCTTTTCCTACATTCATATTGTTGTGTAGCCTTTACCACTACCTAGTTCCAGAACATTTTCATCACTCCCAACAGAAATTCTGTGGCCGTTAAGCAAGATCTCCTCAGTGCCCCCCTGCCACCCATCCGCCTTCCATGGATTTGCCTGTCCTGGTGTATGTGTGTGCTAAGTCGCTTCAGTTGTACCCGACTCTTTGTGACACGTGGCCTACGGACCATGGCCCACCAGGCTCCTCTACCCATGGGATTCTCCAGGCAAGAATACTGCAGTGGTCTGGATGTCCTCCTCTGGTGTATCTTCCCGATCCAGGAATCAAACCCACGTCTCTTACATCTCCAGCACTGACAGGCAGGTTCTTTACCACTAGCGCCACCTGGGAAGCCCTCAAGAAAGAATGACTAGGAGGTAACCTTTTGAGGCTTTGCATTTTACTTTTATGTTAATTCCTGTTTGGAAAACAGACATTTGTTTTCTAGCTCCGTGTGTGGCTGAGTAGTCTGATACAATGCTACTTTCTGGCTTCTTTTCTCTGGAAGTTTTTGGGAGATTCTGTTTCTTCCTTATGTTGTTTAAATTTCATAATTATGTGTATGATCGAGGTTTTGTTGATTTATTCAACCAGGTATTTAATATCCTTTTCATCCTGGAGGTTCATTTTGTTCAACTCAAAAATAATTTCTGTTATTTCTTAGATAATTCCATGTATTCATTCTCACCATTCTTTCTTTCTGGAAATGTTAATTTTCCTATATTGGCCCTCCTGGACAATCTCTGTTCTTTTTCTTTTTTTTTCCCTTCCGGTTTCCTATCTTCTTGATCTTATTCTCATTTCTGGGACAATTTCCACCTATATTTTCAAAACGTTAATATCAAATTCTTATTTTTGCTAACATGTGTTTAATATCTGAGAGTTTTTGTCTTTTCTTTAGCCTTTTGTTCCTGTTTTGAGGATTCGTGAATGTCTCTGAAGATGTTAAATGGATATTCCTCTCCCCCACCTTTTAAAAGTTTTCTGCTCCCTGCACTGTTGCTGATAAACCTGTTTATCCCAGTTTCTTTGTGTTTTAATTTTTGGTTTTGTCTTTCATGTTAGAGGCTTTCTCGGATGTCTTGTGATCCTTGACTATCCATTCATATTTAAGGATGGGGACTTTAAAGCTGTTGAAAGCTCTCTTTACATTGGCAGAACTTACCAACTGCTGGGCTCATCCTAGGATGCATGAGAGGCAGAGTAACGACAAAGATGTCCACATCCTAAACCCCAGAACTTGTAGAAATGTTGCATCACATGGCAGAAAGGACTTTGCAGATGAGTTTCAGGTTAAGACCCTTGAGAGATCGGCCTTCATTCCCCAGGTGGGATCAATCTAATCACTTGAGCCCTTAAAAGAGAGAATGGTTCCCAGCTGTGTTCAGAGGGAGACTTGACTACCTAAGAAAGGTCAGAGAGTTGCCACATTGCTGGCATTGAAGATGTGAGTCCCAAGCCAGAAGATACAGTCGGCTTCTTAGAAGCTGGGAAGAAAAGTAACAGAATCTCCGCCAAAACTTCCAGGAGGGAATGCAGCCTGCGGACACTGCTTTTACCCCAGTGAGACCTGCTTCAGACTTCTGGCCTCTAGAATGGTAAGGTCATAGATTTATGTTGTTTTAAGCAACTGAGTTTGTAAAAATTTCTAACGGCAGCAATAGAAAACGCATACAGGGTGACTGGCTTCCCTGGTGGCTCAGACGGTAAAAGGATCTGCCTGCAATGCAGGAGATCCAGGTTCAATCCCAGGGTCAGGAAGATTCCCCTGGAGAAGGGAATGGCAACCCACTCCAGTATTCTTGCCTAGAGACTCCCATGGAGAGAGGAGGCTGGCGGGCTCCAGAATATGGGGCTGCAAAGAGTCAGACATGGCTGAGTGACTAACCCTTTCACTGCAGGGTAATTGGAAGGACAGCTGCTCGCTGAGAATTCCCAGTTTCATTCTCTATAAACTGTGGGGTTTTTTCACTTTTTGGTCTGGTCAGTTTCTTCAGTGATGAATCCTTCATTCTCCTGCTGGGGATCAATCAGTTAGGCTCAAAGAGAATCACCACAGGTTTCACTAGAATAAATTAATTATAGCCATTAATGTGTGTGTATTTAGTCGCTAAGTCATGTCCGACTCTGCGACTCCATGGAGCCTGCCAGGCTCCCCTGTCCATGGGATTCTCCAGGCAAGAGTACTGGAGTAGATTGCCATTTCCTCCTCCAGGGGATCTTCCCCACCCAGGGATCGAACCCAAGTCTCTTATGTTTCCTGCATCGGCAGGTGGGTTCTTTACACTAGTGCCACCTGGGAAGCCCATACAGGCTTTAGGGTCTTCACAAACGCGGGAGGAAGTTTGCCGGGAAAGGGGAGGGCTTGAAAGCTGCAACTAGAGAATTAGTGAAATTGTCACTGAAGATGTGAGCCTGCAACATGAGCAGAAGCTGAAGGCACCAGGCAATTCCAAGAAGCCACAGCATCTACCAACCAAAAGGGGCTGTGAAATGGGAGCTCGTGGGGAGAGACCAGTGTACCCACCACATCTGACTATTGGAATAATGGTGTTCCCTCCGCTCTGGCACCTGAATCTTTATTCACGTTCCTCTCACTGGCAGACTGGGCCTGGAATTGTGCCAGGAAAGGGGTTCTGGGAAGGGTGGTTCCCAGCCTTAGACAGGCCTGGTGCCAACCACGAGTAGACAACCCAGCATGGAGGTATACTGTAAGCGTGGCTGCCGGGTACTGGAAACGGAACTGAGGGAAGCAGCTAGAAGTTGAACAATGAGGGAAGCTGACTGTCCACAGCAGGGACTGAAATCTAACCCCCTTCGCAGTAAGCACCTGGCTCTTCCCATGGCTGTGCCTGAGAGTCCCTGAGTCCCGAGCTTCCGCAGAAAATGGCATTTGTGTTGGGGAGGACAGGGGAGAAGCCTGGAGTTTTAACTGAGCCCTCACCCAGACTCCCGGTGAGCCTGATTTTGGTCCCCATTTTCAGAGGCGACTGCACCTTCCACTTTCCACCAATCTGCAGTTATCAGTTTGTGGGGTCTTAAGGTTTTGGCCTGTTTCCTTACCACATATCTGTCTCCTCTCTTTAAGGTTTCGTCCACAGCCTCACGGGCTGCTGTCTACTCTGGCATTCTCTTTGTCCTTATTGGCTCATACTTATTTTACCCTTTATTATCATGTTAGTGGGATTTCAGAAGCAAGGCAACAAGCCTATGAGTTCACTGTGTTTAACTGAACAGCTATAAGGTTTTTAAAGTTAATTGTATAAGACTGTATAAAGAGCTCAAAGCCAGGTGGCTTGGGTCTAGTTCCAGCTACCTTACCATTTTAAGGAGCCAAATTTTCTCATCTCTGAAACGAAGTGGTCCCATCGGAGTCCTTTTTCAAGACTCCAGTGAAAGCTGTGGTCCTTCTCTCTTAAAAGAAAAACAGTACACGTGTGTACACACACACGAGTACATTTTAGAAGGTTCACAGATCCCTGAGGGCCTTCCAAGAAGCCTCCAAGGGTATTAACCCCAAAGTTCAGAACCCCTGACTTATATTGCCTCTGAGGCCACTTTTAGATTGGACCTTGTGATTTTTCAAAGCTGTAAGGTTTAAATGAAGTATATTTCAAAGGTGACATTTCAAGGCCTTTTTAAGAGTTAAGGAAGTAGTTTTCAATGTACTAGTTATCAAGAAACCAAAAAAGCTGGACTCCAGGGATTAGTCTTAATTCATTTCAGAGGGATCAAGAGACTTAATCTGTAGCAACATGATGAACCTAGAGACAATCATACTTAGTGAGGTAAATCAGAAAGAGAAACACACAGACCATTTAATATCACTCCTATGTGGAGTCTAAAATGTAACACAAAATAAGCACATCTAGAAACAAAAATAGATTCACAAATACAGAGGACATACTTGCGGTTACCAAAGGTGAGGGGGAAGGATTGGGAATCTGGGATTAGCAGATGCAAATTATATTATATATATGTATAATATATTATATAAAAATATTATATATAGGATGGATGAACAACAAGGTCCTACTGTACCGCACAGGGAACTCTATTCAATATTCTGGGATAAACCATAATGGAAAAAATATGAAATATATATATATTTATATATAACTGAGTCCCTTTTCTGTTCAGCAGAAATTAAACCCAACATTGTAAATCAGCTATATTTCAGTAAAATTTTCTGAAGTAAATTTAAAAAGGGGCTTCGAGGTTGAAGTGGCTTATGGACTTCTAGATCAACTGGCATTCCTGGTGGAAGGAGTGACCAGAGATTAAAGGAACCTTCGCATTTGCTCATCATGAAAAAGACCGTGAAATCCTGGTGAAAAGTCTTATCAGAGTTTTGGCCGGCAGGCACCGAGGGTGGTCCAGGTTACCTGAGCAGCAGTCTCCCTGACAGCGCACTCCTTAGCACACAGGTTCCTAAGTTAACTTTTGGCTGCACTGGATCTTCACGGCAGTGCGCAGCCTCCTTACTGCGGGGCTTCTCCTGTTGCAGAGCACGGGCTCCAGGTGCCTGGGCTTCGGTAGTCACAGCACACAGGCTCAGAGTTGTGGAATGCAGGCCTAGTTGCCCCTCAGCATGTGGAATCCTCCTGGACCAGGGACTGAACCCCTGTCCCCTGCATTGGCAGGCAGACTCCCAACCCCTGGACCGCCAGGGAAGTCCCCACAATTTTTAAAAATGATGTCAAGAAAACAAGTTCAGCTGAGCTACAGATGCTAGACAGTAGCATCACTATGTACCCAAACAACCCTATATTGGTTTTGGTCTTTTTGTTTTAGCTCTTTAGTACCTGAGGGGCAGCATAGCTGCTGGGATTCTGTTCATATTATCGTATTATGCTCTGTGTGGATAAGGGGCAAGATGACTGGTTTGGGGCTGCATGTAAGTGGCCGACAAAGAGAACTTTTTCTGTATTGCTGAGAAAGATCAGAGGAACAAGGGCACAGCTTTTGCCTAGGTCAGAAGGAAGTGTGAAGTGGAGGGTCTCTACTAACTGTCCTCCAAGAAATCAGAGCAACATTGCAGTTACAGTTCTTTATCTCTGGACCCGATGAGAGCTTAGATCAACCCTACAAGGCTTTTTGTTGTTGTTCAGCTGCTCAATCATGTCCAATTCTTTGTGACCCCATGGGCTGCAGTATAGCAGGCTTTCCTGTCCTTCGCTATCTCTCAGAGCTTGCCCAAACTCATGTCCATTGAGTCGATGATGCCATCCAACCATCTCATCCTCTGTCACTTCCTTCTCCTGCCCTCAATCTTTCCCAGCATCAAGGTCTTTTCCAGTGAGTCATTTAATGCCTTTGTTATCTGGTTGAGGCTACTTGGAACTCCAGATGTAGGGCAATAATAGGATTACTACTGAGTGGATGGATGCCACACACCTATAACCTTGGTGCCATCTTCCTTTGCCTTGGTAGTTTTGTTCATCCTCTTCTTTCTTTTACATGTTGTAAGTTTTAGAAAGTTAAGCCTTTTTTAAATAAAAAATTCATTAGAAATAAAAGTAAATTATAATAACAGGACACTATTTTTGTTCCCATTACAGTAGCAACATATTCATTTATGATAGTAAGTGCCCGATGTCAGGAACTGCCAGGGAGAAGGGTAAAGTGGCATAGCGGCCCTGAGGCGTGAGTGTCAGAGCCATGAGGATGCACGCAGCCCTCAAGCCCTGTACCCCAACTCGTGACACAGTCAAGGCAATGATACGAAGGTGTGGACAGAACTACGAGGCTGCACCTTACATCACATGCTTTATGAGAAACTGGAGACAGTCTAATAGCGGATCATTTAAATAAATTACAGTACAGAAATACAAATGATGTACTAAACACAATGATGGGCAGAGATGGACTTCTACCCACACGTGAAGTCAATTTTGCTACATGGAAAAAGCAAGTTATGAGAGCAACTGCTGAGCCTGCCAAGTACAAGTTATGTTTGATATGTCATAGAGCATAGAGAAAGCAGTGGCTTCACCAGCCAATCTTTTTTTTTTTTNTGAGGATGCACGCAGCCCTCAAGCCCTGTACCCCAACTCGTGACACAGTCAAGGCAATGATACGAAGGTGTGGACAGAACTACGAGGCTGCACCTTACATCACATGCTTTATGAGAAACTGGAGACAGTCTAATAGCGGATCATTTAAATAAATTACAGTACAGAAATACAAATGATGTACTAAACACAATGATGGGCAGAGATGGACTTCTACCCACACGTGAAGTCAATTTTGCTACATGGAAAAAGCAAGTTATGAGAGCAACTGCTGAGCCTGCCAAGTACAAGTTATGTTTGATATGTCATAGAGCATAGAGAAAGCAGTGGCTTCACCAGCCAATCTTTTTTTTTTTTTAAGACTTTGAGATGGGTTTTAACAGTATAAGGGGGTGACGGAGGATGAGATGGTTAGGTGGCATCATTGACTCAATTGACATGAGTTTGAGCAAATTCCAGGAGATCATGAAGGACAGGGAAGCCTGGCATGCTGCAGTCCATGAAGTCACAAAGAGTCAGACCTGACCGAATGACTGAACAACAACCCCATTCTACAGTTAGTAAAAATGAGAAGTATCCAAAAGGAGAACTGTTTCCTTAGGTTCAGCAGTCAGTGAGGGTTGGGAAGAGCATCCGCCAACATCCTGTCTATCCTACACCATCTACGCACAATGGCCACTCAAGGTTGCTTTTTTTCTGATACCAGAGCGTAGGACCCTGTAGAAATTATTTTAAGTTGATGAAAGAAGTTTTTGGCATTGACTTTTTTTTTTTTTCTTAATCCCCATGACCTGGTTCTACAGAAGTTCTGAGCACCACACCCCTCATTTACTCACACTCTCAAGACCAAGCAACAACTTTTGGCCAACTGCTTTGGACCCACCCTGCTTTGCAAAGGCTCATTCCACCCAGGTGGCCTTAGTATCCAATGGCCAACCCTGCCCACTGCGTGGAAACAATAGATAAGTGCCTGAGCTGGCACTGTCCTGCCTGGTATGTGGGTGCGGTTGGGAAGCTTGAGGCCAAGCTGTGCCGACTTGCTGTCTCAGGATTAGCTCTTTCTAAAGGTAGAAAAGACATGAGTGGTGGTGGGTGCATAATTCTTCCTTCAGGTAGGTAAGAGGGGTCTGTAGGTGGACAGGGAGCTTGTTCATCAAATTCTTAGGAGGCAGTCAAAGAGGAGGTGGAGGAAAGAAAGTCCATGTTATATATACTGCTTTTTATAAATCCTGCCTCCAGGGAAACAAAGACCCACAGAAGTGTGGCACTGCACCAGTCTGTATCAACCCCAAAGTGTTGGACACCACCCGCCATGGGTTGGGCAGAGATGGTGCAGGCCTGGCAGAGGGTGAGTAGCCAGTCCCGTGCCAAAGGCTTGATGTGGCAGGAGGTGACAGGACAAAGGTACTGGAGTGTGCCAGTTGGGTGCCAGCCTTCTTAGCTGTCAGAACTGGTCTCGGAAAAAAGCACAGCCCTTGGGTATGTTTTTTGAAAGAGGCATTTTTACTCTATGAAAACAGCTGCCGCTCCCTTCAGGCTTCCTTCCTGTGACTGAACAGGCCAGAGGGGAAGGTCAAGGGCAGGCAGGAGAACCAGGACAAAGGACTAAGGTGTGGATTGCACATGGAGCCGTGCTCTCATCCTAGCTCACTTACTGACTTCCTGCAAAAAATAAAGTCAGGTGGGCAAGAGGCTGGGAGACACAGAAATGAGCAGACCTCCCACAATAAAACAGTGAACAGTTACGAAATTCTTGGTGGCGGGCGGGCGGGAACCTTGCCTGCAAATGACTGTGAAATGACTTTGGAAAAGGTCCTGTTTCCATCCTGATGGGCTGAAAGAAACCACTAGCCCCATTTTTCCTACCTAGAAGGTAAGGTCAATAGCAATACCTCCTTGAGATGACTTGAAAATAAAAGTGGTAATGGCCATAAAGAGAAAAAGAGGGATTGTGGTCATGTATATGGGTCCTTTTTTATCTAAAGATGATGTGTCCGACCTGAAATTGTCACAACATTGTTAATCAGCTATAACCCAATACAAAATAAGAAGTTTCAAGTCTGGAACAAAACAAAAAAAGATGTGTCCTACTGAGATGGGCTAGATTCCAGGTCCTTGGGTAAGCTTTTCCTGAGTTCATCCCTCTTGTCCGCGAAGCAAGAGTCCCTCGGTGCTGTACAGTGTGAGGATTATGGTCTTCTGGGATGTGGGAGTGTCCCAAAGGCCCAGAACATGTGACTCGTTCCACTTTGCCTTCTGGAGCACAACACTGGCCCTGGGAAGCAGCCATCCCCCATTCCTTTAGTATCTCAGCACAATTCAGTCGAATAAAGATTTGTTGAGCAGCTACAGTGTTCCAGGCACTGTCTAGGGTTTGAGAGGCGAGTTCCTCTGTAACATGCCCAAAACTCTGCTTCTCGGGCCATTTCCGCCTCAAGATATTAGCAAACTGACTGCAGGTGCTATCTTTTCTTGCTCTTAAGTCTCATACTACTCTCCCCATGCTGCTTACCTAGCATGCCACAACTTTCTCTTTGAGGTACTTTTTAGGTTCTGAGACAGAAGAGAGAGCTTTGTGCTCAGTCATGTCCAACTCTTTGCCTGGAGTGTAGCCAGCTAGGCTCCTCTGTACATGGGATTCTCTAGGCAAGAATACTGGAGTGGGTTGCCATTTCCTTCTCCAAGGGATCTTCCCGACCCAGCGATCAAACCTGGGTCTCCTGCATTGCAAGCGGGTTCTTTAACAACTGAGCCACCAGGGAACCCTAAGTCCTGAGAAAGAGACCCTAAGAAGGGCAGGAGGAACCCCTGGTGCTTAATTAGGTGAAAGACACTGGAATCCTATTGCAACCAGGGTCCTCCCTAGTCAGCAGAGGAAAGTCTGATCGTGTGGTTTGTCCTTCCTGAACAAATTTCTATGTAGCCCGTCACTTACACCACCTCCTAACAGTAATCTCTGCCTTGTTTGTTTGCAGAGAGCTGGTGGAGACGGAGCTGCAATGTGTGTCCATGGAGCAGATTAAACACTGTCTGCCCCAACCTGCCTGAGACTGTCCTCTCCCTGGCTGGCAGTACTTGAGTGGGAGGAAAAAAAAAGCAATCCTCCTGAGCTCCCAGCAAGCAGAAGTCCCAAGAGTCATGACCAGGATCTCGTCGCAAAGTGGAATTCATCTCTAAAAAGAAATGTATGGCTGACCGGACTTCATCAGTTCAGATATGTCTACCCCTGGCCTGAAATGGAAGGTAAGTGGAAGGTCAAGACCAGAGCGCAGGACTCTGGAGAACTCCCTGCTTAGGTATTAGGTCAAAGTGGATCACTGTCCTGTCACAGTTCTTCCAACACATTGTATCTTGGTGAGAGCAACAGTATGTTTCTGCCTTCCTTTGGCATCACTCACATTCATGTTTTTCTCACGTAATAGGCTGTAAGCCTTTTGATGTCAGGGTCCACATTCCCATACACGCCTTGCACAGGGTAGGTAAGCACTCAGTATAGCATTGGCATGAAAAGTGCTGTTTTCCACAAACTCTGAGGATTAACCTAAGATAAAGCTTTATGTCAACACACATTTGCTGGGTGTCAGCAAAGCAGCACCACACTGAAGTTGGAAACCCCCACTCTGAGAAGCAGAAGCCTCTCTCTAATCATTATCTTAGGAAGTATGGCATAGCTGTTGCTACTCCCTTAGAAACTGAGGGTAAAATATTGCACTCGACCTGTAATCCACTGACTTTGGCACCAGCTGGTTTTCAGACCGTTTAAAAACCTTCTACTCATATTCTAATGGAGTTCCAGAACTGGGAGCATCCTAATCTGTAAATTTTAGCCAGAAATTCTCTGCCTATCTTACATTCTTTAAAAGGAGCTCAAGGGAGCAGATGGACTTTATAGCTTAAATATTGGGCTTTAGGAGGGGCACACACTTCCTTATACCACCTGAAACACATTCTGCATCTGTGAGATCATAAATCTACTGCCATCGTAGGAGCTGAACTTTAAAACATCAGATGGTTCAGCACCATGGTCAGGGCCGAAGAGAGAAATTTGGGCCTGAAGTAAATCCTCTCTATAGGAGGGAAATAAAGGGACTCTTTACCTGAAGAATTCTCTTTCTAAACAATAATGAGATACCACTACATCTACTAGAATGGCAAAAATGCAGAACGCTGGCAAAACCAAATGCCAAGAAGAATGTGGTGCAACAAAATTATTCATCACAGGTAGGAATGCAGAATGGTTCATATCAACCACTGTGGAAGGGAGTCTAGCATCTCACGAAATTAAACATACTCTTACCATACAATCCAGCAACCCTGTTCCTTGAAAGAGCTGAAAGCGTATATCCACATTAAAACCTGTACATGGATGTTTACAGCAGATTTATCCATAATTACCAAAACTCAGAGACAACCAAGATGTCCTTCAGTAGGTGAATGGATAAATAAGGGTTGGTACATCCAGACAATGGAATATTATTCAGCACCAAAAGATGAGCTATCGAACCTTGAAAAGGAAACTTAAGTGCATACTGGTAAGAGAAAGAAGCCAGTTCAAAAAGGCTACAAACTGTATGACCCCAACTATATGACATTTTGGAAAAGGTAAAACTCTGAAGACAAGAAAGACCAGTGGTTGCCAGAGGTGAGGTGGGGATGGAGGGGAAAACAAGGGGAGAACAGGGGATTTTTCAGGACAGTGAAAACACTCTGCATGGTGCTGTAGTGGTGGATGCATGCCACCATAGATTTGTCCAGACTGGTAGAATATACAGCACCAACAGTGAGCCCTCACGTAAACTAAGGACTTGGAGTGGTAACAGTGCATCACGGTAGCTTCATTTGTGACAAGTGTACACCCTGGTGGGGGATACTGTAATAGCAGAGGCTAGCCACATGTGAGGACCAATTATACGGGAAACCTCTGAACCTTCCTAAAACTTTTGCTGTAATCCTAAAACATTTTTTTTAACATTTTTTTTTAAAGAAGTTTTTAAAAAAGAATTCACCTTCTTCCCTGACTCTAATGGCTGGTCAAGCCAGTGGTCACGTCAGCCAAAGAAAAGATGCTCAAAGCCCCAGCTCCACACTGTGACAGGAACCACTCTGTCCTCAGGTGTTGCCTGGACTGGAACCCACATCCACAGGTCTCAATCTCAATTTAAACTTAAACTCCTTTAACTGTAAGAGTTTGGAGGCAGCTGCTTTTCCCATGCTGATTTTCAATGTCCGCTAATTTGAAATAGAAAAAGCCATCATATCTTTTAGTTGTGTTAATCCAGATGTCTGAGGGGTCCCCTAAAACAGAAGGTAGGGACCCTTCCTTCAAGGACCCTGAAGGAAGACTTGGCCCCAGAATCATCCTTTGCCCTTCCCAATGGCTCTTCTATAGGAAAAGCTAAACCTATGTGAGTACAGGCAAACTCATAATGCACATGACCTTGAAGGACAGAGGGGGCAGGTTCTAACATATACTGACCAACCCCTGTGTGCCAGGTATGAAATGGAAACCGCCTTGTCATCTGCACAGCAGCCTGACCTAAGTGTGAGTCTCTAACTCCAGTTCACAGGAACATGTGCACAGTCGTGGAGGGTGGAGGAGAAAACCATTCTTGTTAACAACCTGTGTGCTTTGCATTATGTGATACATGCAGTCCTAAAGAGGCATATGAGTTAAGCTCTACATTCACGTTGTGTTGTCTTAGAGAACACATCATTCAAGTTTTTCTGTTTTCCTTATTTCAGAAAGTTTAGAATCCAGAACTAGAATTGAAATCCTTCCAGTGGGAATATAAAATGTTAAATGGAACACTTGGTGGTAGATGACTAATTGCTTTTCTGATCTATTATGTAGAATGTGTACACTTGAAGCCACAATAAGTTAATCTTGCAGAGCAGCATGGGGCACACACGCACACCACCCTCTTTAGGTCCTAATGGGGATACACTGCAGACTTCCCAGATGGCGCTAGTGGCAAAGAACCTGCCTGCCAGTGCAGGAGACACAAGAGACGCAGGTTTGATCCCTGGGTCAGGAAGATCCCCTGGAGGAGGGCGTGGCAACCCACTCCAGCATTCCTGCGTGGAGAATCCCATGGACAGAGGAGCTTGGTGAGCTACAGTCCGTAGGGTTTCAAAGAGTTGCACACGACGGAAGTGAGCTAGCACACATGAGGATACACTGCAGGTACCGTCCCCATAGCAAGTGTCCTAGGAAGTGGAGCAGTGATGACAGTCACAGGATGTAGTAATTAGTTACCGTTAGTTGAGTGCCTGGATGCTTTCTTCAAGATCTCCTTCAAATTCTCACTTATTCTTTTTTTGCAAGTTCTAAAACCAGATGCTTTTTTAATAGAAAAGTCTAATTGCTGTGGAATCTAATGTATGTCCTCCTTTCATACCAGATATCCTCCTTCGCAGATATTTAATTTACAACCCTCTCATGACTCACCTTTTGGAAATGGTCTAAAAGGAACCACACCTTTTTTGGTCCTGCCTACACACATTGCTAAGTCTTCAACTTTGGGGAAAAGCATTCCTGAGTTATGTTAAGTAATATGAGATAATAAAACGGACTTGTCTTACAAACACAAAACTATAATGACAAATCAGATTTGTTTTTTTGGCCCCATGTGCTGCTTTCTCATACCCCACAACCTATACTTATAAAATCTCTGCCCTTTTTTGGCATGAGTCATACCTGGAAAACATCATAAGATAGCTTGTGCCTAGTAAAATTCTTTTTGAATTAGTGAAAAGAGACAAAGGGAAATGAAGCCTATATACCTAAATGGTAGTAGAAAATGAAGAAAACAATGAAGAATAAAGCAATGAAAGGTAACGAAAGGTAAAAACTATGTTCTGTGTTTTGGGGGGGATAGTAGAAATTTCTAAGTTTCCAGCATTTACCCAATTTGATGATACTATGAAAAAATAATGTACGCAAAATTCACATTCAAATAACTCCTGTGACAGGCATCTCCTTTCTTTTCCCATTCTAACAGAATGCCAGTCTTGTTCAGAGGAGGAGACAGAACGTACCCACCCACTAAAAATACTTGCCCACTACATGAGATGGTCCTATGACAGTAAAGGTCAACACAACAGAAATTAACACAACACTGCAAATCAACTATACTTCAAAACATGCTGAAATCCATGGGATCTCACCATTTAGACTGGCGAATATCACCATCTGACAACACCAGTGTCAGCAAAGTTGTGGGGAAGTGGGATCTCTCACATCCCACCAGGAAGTGGGTAAACTGGTGCAGCTACTGAGGAGAGCAGTTTTCCAGATCTAGTAAAACTCAGGATGAACATACCAAGTAACTCAGCAAGTCTTGCAGCGTGCTCGAGAGAGCTGTAGGAGGAGTGCTGCTTTAACAGCAGTGAAGCCCTGGAAATAATCTAGGCGTCTGTTAACAAGCAAACTGACAGAAACATTAGGACACACTCTTACAATCCAAAGTGAACAAACGCAGAGCTCAGATCTACACAAGGATATGGAATGATTTAGTGGAATGCTGCAGCCGGGTCTCGAGCTATTTGAGCTATAAAATTTCAGGAATTTGATGAGCTGGTTGATATTATATCAGTAGTTTGAGGTCAGTCACGTTAGGAGTATTTACAACATTGAAATTAGAAGAAGCAATAAATCGCACCCCTTTTCACCATCATAAGAGCTGGTGGTTAAGCACTTACCAGCACATCCCTAGACAGACTTCAAACACAGCATTTATTTTAAAAGGCAAGTTGCAGAATGACACCAGTGTGGTGGCATATATTTAGAGCTTAAAAACATATAGAAATGTTATATATTTATAATATTTATCAATGGTAATAAAATGTAGTCTAGAAGGAGAAATGCCGGATTTGTGATAACAATTGTCTTTGGAGGGGGAGTAATGTAATAGGCGTGGTGGACGGGAAAGAGAGGACTTGAACTTTTTATCTGTTATGTTCTATTTATTTTAAAATATCTTAAACCAAAAAGTGAACAAAAAGTTAATTTTTTTTCAATTATGGGCACTAAGTATAAAAATGTTTACTATTCTATGTTTATCTCTATTATTTAGATTTTAAGATAAAAAGCAAAGAATGAGTCCAAAGAAAATTTGCATATCACATTTCATTGATGCCATGACACTGACAATAAGAGTCACTATTATTTCATATACCACTAAGAGCTTTGAAATCCATCATTTAAACCATGTTGATGAGGGCATATAGAATCATAAAATCATGCATTTTAGAAACAAAAGTAAATGTGTCTTAGAGTGGATAAAATGTGATATATTGGATTATGTAGAATTTTGCAGCTACTACACAAATAGCATTGTATCAGGAAATGAGTTTGGTGCATATCACCACATAATAACAGTGCTTAAACAGCTTAGAAGTTTATCTTCATTTCACATGGACTCAGTTACGATGTGGACAGCCCAGGGCTCATGAAATATCTATCCTATCTACATGATTTGCTCAGACCCCCAGATATCCTATATGTCATCCTATATTCAATATTTGGCTTCCATTTTCAAAGTTACTTTATGGCCCAGGATGGCTGCTGGAGTGCCAGCCATTAAGCACATTCTAGGTGTACAGCTGGGAGAGGAAAAAGGCAAAATGCCTTCCCAGCTTAGCTCTCTTTGAGGTATGCTTAAGGAAATCTTCATATATCCATAAAATGGGAAAAGCTCTATGAAGGCAAGATTCCTATCTGTTTTACCAGCGCATCCCCAGCACCTAGCACCAAGCAGAGCATGCTGAGGCACTGAAGGAAAAAAAAAAAATTTGAAATGAGTGGATACTTGCAAAGAAATGGATAAAATGCACCATAACCATTTAAATATTTTCATAAGTAAGAAACAGGGACATGTTTATTACAATAGAATTTGTGAAAACAGATTATAGTGTAATCTTAATTTTATTGAAAATGTAAGCCTAGGGAAAGAAAGGAATATACTAATCTATTAACTGGTTTTCTAAATATATGGTGAAATTTCTCTGATTTTTAATAATTTTTTATACTTTTATAAATTTTTCAAATTTATGCAATAAGCCAGAATATTTTTCTGATTAGAAAAACCCGGTAAACTTAAAAATCCCCCAATCAATCAATCAATCAAGAAGAAGAATGTTTTAGTCTAAGTATTAAACTCAAGTAGTGAGTTTATAAACTAAAAGAAGTAATCAACAGCCACATATGCTGTGGAGAGTCTAACAATCCCACTTCTCTTATCCAACCGCTTTGTTTTATTTATTAATACAGTTGGGGAAAAGAGATGTTGACATTTGCAGATGACACCCATGTGGAACCATGCCTAGCCTACATTTTGGGGCAGCAAGTTGATTCCCTATCCCCTGTCTCAGTTTTTTCCGCCTAATGGTTAGCGTGTGTGTGTGCTAAGTCACTTCAGTTGTGTCTGACTCTGTATGATCCTATGGGCTATAGCCCATCAGGCTCCTCTGTCCATGGGATTCTCCAGGCAAGAATACTGGAGAGGGTTGCCATGACCCCCTCCAGGGGTTCTTCCTGGCCCAGGGATTGAACCTGCATCTCTTACATCTCCGGCATCGGCAAGTGGGTTCTTTACCACTAGTGCCACCTGGGAATGCCCAATGGTTAGCATATAAACACTCATTTTTTAAAAGCTTATGACAAGAGAAGTTATCCATCTATCAAAGCAAACTGATCTGCTTTCAGATCTACCCCTGATCGCTTGCACATGGTTAAACTGAACTCAGCACCTCTCAGCGCAATGGAGAGCCACCACAGCCCCTGGACTTTCTTGTGCTTTCCCTTTATCGGGAGCTAAACTGTGCTCCTTCTCCCCAGATTTCATATGCTGGAGGCCTCAATCCCAATACCCCAGATTGTGACTGCTTGGATATAGAGGCTTTACAGAGGTAATTACATTCAAGTGAGGTCACAGGGTGGACCCTAATTGAAACTGATTGGTGTTCTTGTAAGAAGAGGAAGTTAGGACACAGACCTGTACAAAGTGAAAGTGAGTGAAGTTTCTCAGTTGTGTCCGACTCTGTGACCCCATGAGCCCTGCCAGGCTCCTCCGTGCGTGGGATTTTCCAGGCAAGAATACTGGAGGGGGTTGCCATTTCCTTCTCCAGATCTTGCCGACCCAGGGATTGAACCCAGGTTTCCCGCATTGTACGCAGACGCTTTACTGTCTGAGCCACCAGGGAAGTCCGATGTGAGATACAGAAAGAAGACAGCCATCTACAAGCCAAAGAGAAAGGCCTCTGAAGAAATCAACCCTCCTGACACCTTGATCTCAAACTTCCAGCCTCCAGAATTGTGAGAAAATACATTTCTGTTGTGTAAGCCACCCAGACTGTATACTACTTGTCATGGCAGCCCTAACAAATACACTCACTCTTCATATTAATCAGATGCTTGGTGACAGGAATGGCTAATTTTACATGGCAACTTAGCTAGTTGTGTTTTGTTGATCAGATATCAGTCTAGATGTTGCTGTGAAGGTACACCGACACGTGATCAACATTTAAATCAGTAGACTTAGACTCTGCATAATATGGATGGGCTTCATGCTAACCGTTGAAGGACGTGAAAGACTGAGATCCCTAAAAAAAAAAGGAGTTCTGACTCCAGGCTGTCTTTGGACTCCCGACTGCAGCATCAACTCTGGCCAGCCTTCCCTGCAGAGAGCGGACTTGCCAGTCCCCACAGTTACACAAACCTATTTTTAAAAATACCTTCCCCTCACTGCCACACACATACATACTTCTACACACATCCTATGGTTCTGATTCTCTGGAGAACTCTGACTAACACAGCAAATAAGGACTGGTTTTCCAGGCACTTAACTCCATGCTCTTGTACTTTATGAAAAATACCTGTTAATTTATTTCCAGATTTGTGACTGGAAGAGCTGGTCAGATATTTTCAAATTAATTCATCAGCATATTGTTCTTTCTTTTTAATGATGACATTGAGCTTTTGCTAGAGGATGTCATCAGAGAGCCAGAAGGAATAAAGGCCGATCTCTCATCCAGATGCCTAACAATTTACACCCACGGTGCGCTGGTGCGCTGACAGCCAGTAAATTCCAACAGGATGAACAATGAAGGTTATAATTTTTAAACTGTCTTTGTTATGAGCATCCTGCTTTTGCCTCTTGATCCTGCCTAATCTTGTTCCACCCTGTACATCTGCTGCCTCACTTCTTTCTTCAGAAATGACAAGTTCTCTTTCTGCTCTGTTAAGTACATAAACCGAGCTGCTTATCCAGAGAGAAATCGGATAAGATAAATTAGATAAATGCGGAGGGTTTGGCTAGAGAAGAAACAAAGACAGCAGACAAGGAAGTCTGAGGAACGTCATCAGGTTGCATAAGGTGCCTGGAGGGCAGGGTATGACCCCGTGCTCACCTGTAACCAGGAACACTTATTTGTGACACCCAGCTGACAAAAGATAACCGGGTGACCAAGCAGATGAAGAGCTAAACAAAGCCAACAGAACTACGCAGCTTGCACTCGTGAGGCTGGCATTCTTGTCACCTTGCTCTAAAAAGTCATTGCCCAGAAGTTTCCTTCTCTGATACACCTGTGAATTGCTGAATTCGAAGAGGCTTCCCATGGAAGTGGAGGAACGCAGAGACAAACACGAGGCACCCTGGCCCTCATGAAGAGAGTGACACGCAAGGGGTAGAGCCAGTTTCTGCCTGGACTTTGAAAGAGCTCTGAGGCAGCCCGCAAGGCAGACACCTAAACTGTCTGGGAAATCTAGCTCACCAGGGCACTGAGAAGCAGTCCTGTCTGGTGGACTTTCTGCAGGGAAGGAAATATGTTACAACTGCACTATCCAATAGGTGCTATGGAGCACTTGAAATGTCGCTGTTGAAACTAAGCCACTTGATTTTATTTTTTATATAATTAAAATGTAAATAGTCACATGCGCTGGTCAACACAGCCATGTGGTCTTCATAACACAGTGATTGATGTGTCTCACAGCACATCAACACGTCAACAGTCTGGGAAAGGATTATTCCAAACAAATGAACTCAATGATCCTCTTGCTACTGAGTGCTCTGTACTTAAAATTACTAGCAATCTGAAGAGGTGGGTGGGACCAGAGAGAATGACGGCACCTCCTGAAGACCCGAAACCACTGGTGGGGAAGCTTAGCCACCTGGCAGAACCTAACCTGGTAAGCAGTGAATTATAGCATCTTCTGTAGGAAGCACTAGTATTTATGTTCACCAAATATGTGTAAGATAGACCCCTGCCTAACAGTCATAACTCAAGAAACAAGGCTAGAATTTCCCACCTTTGGTTTCCTTCCAAAGGTGAATTTTTCTTTAAATTTACTTCAATTTAGAATAGAATTGGAAGAAAAATTCTTCTGGCTGTTAAGGAGCATTCTAAATAAGAGAGAGTAAAGTTTGTCAAGTATGTCTGGGGAGAGTTTTTCTTCAAGTGATTAGAAGTGAAATGAACTTGGAATGAGGAAATTTGTCATATTTGACATGATGGCAGAAGAATATTGAGCAAGAAAATAATTTGGCATTTGGTCCCCAGCATGAGTTCGTACATGCAAGCCCATTAACTCACATTAGGAAGGAAATGTGCTTTTACTGGGAAATATGCTGGCCTGAACCAGAGACTCCAAAGTTCTGACGCAATGACATGACTTCCTCTCTTTAATGACTGGGGGACACTCAGACTTGATGGGCCTCCTCTCCTTCATCCACATGGATGGGGGGAAAATGCTTCCTCAGGGTTTTTTCAAGGAAGAAGACCAGAACCATAAATCACAAATGCAAAGTAACCCTCAATATAAATTATTAACAAAGAGGTTACTTATTTGATTTCCTTTTGGGGGGGTACAGAATGAAGGATTACTTGAGTATAATATGGAAGTGGTTCAATAGCACCATTACAACTGAGTTTTTAAAAGAGCAGGGAACTTCCCCAAATAGTTTCAAAATGAAAAGTATTATTGGTTTCATATGCAGGTTTTTAGAAGAATTATTAAAGGTTGAGAGAGGAGTGAGTGGCTACAATGTGCACTGTGACCAACTTCCAAATAATGATTGTGCCTTGAGTCACTTCTGAAAAATAAGTAAACGAATTCTTTGACTTTAACTGCTAACAGATATTGATCAAGTCCATATGCTTATACTCATGAGAAGGCACCACTTCACACTATTTAGGAAATGGTCATCCTGAGTCAGACCGAGTAGTCAGAGCTGATACATCTGATTTCCCTTTCATTTGGTTTTTGCTCCACCCTCTGTATCTACCCAAATTTAGTCTTCTTTCCTCAGAGACACTTAACCATGTTAGCATCATCCGTAGTCCTAAAGAGCAAGAAGAGAATTTCCATGGTGGTAGAAGAACTCGACTAAGAATAGAAAGCTGCATAATTTATTGTCCAAACTGAGAAGTGAGAGGAGGCCTTCTTTAAACTATGCTGGAGCCACAAGTATAAATTGATCACCCTAATCAAAGAAATAAACAGAAAACATATGTAAAGGTCAGCCTCATTTGTATCAAAGCAACATAAAATGAAACCAGCAGAGACCCACCAGAATGACAAAAATGAGAAAGTTCAACAATACCAAATGTTGGCAACATATGGAATCCTGGAACTCATAGTGCTAGGAGTACATTTTACAATGACTTTTGAGAACAATTTGACATTATCTAACAAAGATGAACAAGTATGTATCCTATAATTTCAGCAATTTCATGCCCACAAAATAGGTAGTAGCCGGGGAGTGGCCAAGATGGTGGAGAAGGCAGATCCTGAGCTTGCCCCCTCCCACGGGCACACCAAAACTACAGCTGTTTAGAGTGACCAGCAGTGAGAAAGACCTGAAGACTAGCAGAAGGATCTACAACTAAAGATATGAATACGGACGCACACGAGATGGAAAGTAGGGCCAGAGATGCAGTATGACTTCCCTGGGGGCTCAGACGATAAAGTGGTTGGGAAGATCCTCTGGAGAAGGAAGTGACAACCCACTCCAGTACTCTTGCCTGGAAAATCCCATGCATGGAGGAGCCTGGTAGACTACAATCCATGGGGTCACAAAGAGTAGGACACGACTGAGCAACCAAACTTTGCTTTCACTACACCCATACCCCTGGGTAGGCAACCCACAAACTGGAGGATTATTACTATGGCAGAAGTCCTCCCCAAGGAGCAAGGAGACCAAGGCCCAGATAGGGCACACCAGCTTGAAGGTTACCCAGAAGGCCATCGGGGCTTACTTTCAGGAGAGCCAGAGGGCTGTAGGAAATAAAGACTCCATTTTTAAAGGGCACACACAAAATTACACACACCCAGGACCCAGAGCATAAAGAGTAATTTGAAAGGAGTCTGGGTCAGAGAAGCGAGAGACAGAGGCTGGCAGCTACCAGTTTAGGGAGCCCATTCTACCATGAGGATACCGGTGTTGCAAGCGCCATTTTGGAATCCTCCCTCTAGCTTATTAGTGCTGGGGCCCAGCCCTGCCCCACCAGCTAGTCAGCACAGTCCTAGAAAACCCAGGTCAAGCAGCTGTCCAGGGAGGGTCACGGCCCCACCTACTAGCAGGCTGGCTGCCCCAGGTCCTGGCCCCGCCTGCCAGTGCGTTAGCAGTAGCCCAGGATATCCAGTGCCCTGAGTCAGCCTTCAGGATGTGGCCCTGCCCACAGCAGGCTGACACCAGATCCAACCCTCTGACCTTGCAGCCACAGACCCCAGACCCAGCTCTACCCACCAGTGGGCAGACACCAGCCATAGGACCCCCTGAGCCGAGGCCCCACCTGGCAGCAGCTGGAAGCCTCCACACTAGGCAAGGCCTGACTACCAACCTGACCAGGGTTATCCACACCTACAAGCCCACTACAACAGAAGGGTCCACACAGCACAGACAGATGGTGCTACCAGAGCATAGAGCTCTAGAGATCAGAAGGGAGTGCCCTGCTGGGCCTCAGAGGACTCTCTCATATAAGGCCGTATCTCCAAGATCAGGAAACATAACTAATCTACCAAATACATAGAAACATATAATAGAGAGGGGCTTCCCTGGTAGCTCAGCTGGCAAAGAATCCACCTGCAATGTGGCAGACCCTGGTTTGATTCCTGGGTCGGGAATATCCTCTGGAGAAGGGATAGGCTACCCACTCCAGTATTCTTGGGCTTCTCCTGTGGCTCAGACAATAAAGAATCCACCCACAATGCGGGAGACCTGGATTCGATCCCTGGGTTGGGGAGATCCCCTGAAGGAGGGCATGGGAACCCAGTCCAGGATTCTTGCCTGGAGAATCCCCAAGGACAGAGGAGCCTGGCGGGCTGCAGTCCAAGGGGATGCACAGAGTTGAACATGACTGAGAGCACATAGCATAAATACAGAGTTAGGCAAAGTGAGTCACAGAAATATGTTCCAAACAAAGGAACAAGAGAAAACTCTAGAAGGAGAACTAGGTGGAGATAACCAGTCTACTCAAGAAAGTATTCAAGGTATGGGTGTAAAGATAGTCAAAGAACTCAGAAGAATGGAACACATCGTCTCATCAGAAGACAGAGGTATCTAACAAAGAGTTGGAAAATAGAGAACCAAAAAGAGCTGAAGAATATAGTAACTGAAGTGAAAAACTTCACTAGAGAAAAATCACGAGTAGATTAGCAGATGAGAGAAGCAGATCAGCAACCTGGAAAAGACAGAATAAAACCAGAGGGAAGCTGAACAGAAAAAAGTAAAATAATTTGAAAAAATGAGGACAGTTTCAGAGGCCTCCGAAACATCAAGCACGCTATTAATAATATTGACATTATAGAGGCCCCCACAAGGAGAAGAGAGAGAGGAACAGAGAACATATTTGAAGACATAACAGCTGAACTAACTTGGGAAAGGAAACAGACATCCAGGTCCAGAAAGCACAGAGAGCCCCAAACAAGATGAACCCAAACAGAACCACACCAAGACACACTGCAACTAAAATGGCAAAAATTAAAGAGAGAATATTAAAAGCAACAAGGGAAAGCAACTAGTTATGTACAAAGGAACTCTCATAATACTATCAGGTTAGAAGGGAGTGATACATTTCAAATGATGAAAGGAAAAATCCTACAACCAAGAATACCTGCCTAAGGTATCAGTCAGATTTGAAGGAGAAATAAAGAGTTTTACAGACCAAGAAAACTGAAAGACTCCAGCATAATGAAACTAGCTTTACAAGAAATGTTAAAGGGACTCCTTTCTCTAAGAGTAACAGAAAAGGCTACAACCGAAAATTTTTAAAATATGAAAGGACAAGTATACAGCAAAAGTACTATATCAACTACCTATAAAGCTAGTAGGAAGGTTAAAAGACAAAAGTACAAAAAAGCAACTATATCTATAATAAGTAGTTAAGTGATACACAAAAAGATATGACATCAAAAATATTAAATGTGTGTACGGGGGAATAAAAATGCAGGGTTTTTAGATTTGTAAACTTTAGATCATCAATTAAAATAATCTTATATATAGTTAATATGAACCTATAGTAACCACAAACGAAAAATCTACAGTAGACACACACACACACACACACACACACACACAAGAGAAAGGAATGCAAACATAACACTAAAGATAATTAGCAAATCACAAGGGAAGAGAGCAAAAGAAGAAAGAAATGAAAGAGAACTCCAAGAACAATGCCAAAACATCAACAAAATGGCAATACATACACAATTAGCAATAATTAGTTTAATCGTAAATGGACTAAATGACCAATCAAAAGATAAAGAGTGGTTGAATGAATACAAAAACAAGACACATATATATGCTGCCTACAAGACACTCACTTCAGATCTAAAGATAACACAGACTGAAAGTGAGAGGATTAGTAAAGATAGTCCATGAAAATGGAAATAAAGCTGAGGTAGCAGTGCTTATATAGACAAAACAAACTTTAAAACAGACAGTTACAAGACAAAAGAAAATTACATAATGATAAAGGGTTCAGTCCCAGAAGGAGATATAACAATTGTAAATATGCGTGCACCCAAAATAGAAGCACCTAAATACATAAGCCAAATATTAGTAGTCATAAAAGAAGATGACAGTAACAAAATAATAGTAGGTGACTTTAATGCCCAAATTATGTCAAAGGACAGATCATCCTGAGAGAAAAAAAAATTATATATATTTTTTATTTTATATTATTATATTATATTATATTATTTTATATTTTTATTTTATATATATATATATTTTTTTTCCCATCCAAAAGCAGCAGAATACACATTGTTTTCAAGTGCACATAGAACATTCTCTGGGATAGATTCACATGCTAACCCATAAAACAAGCCTCAATAAATTTAAGAAAATTTAAATCATATCAAGCATCGTTTCTTACCACAATGCTATGAAACTAGAAATACACTACAGGAAAAAACCTGCAAAAAACACAAACACATGGAGTCTACACAACATTCTAGTAAACAATCAATGGATCACTGAAGAAATCAAAGAAATAAATACCCGGAGACAAATGAAAACAAAAACACAAGGATCCAAAATGTATGGAACTCAGTTAAGGCAGTTCTAAGAGGGAAGTTTATAGCAATACAAGCCCACCTCAGGAAATAAGAAATACCTCTAACCACCTAACCTCACACCCAAAAGAACTAAAGATAAAGAAGAACAAACAAAGCCCAAAGTTAGTGGGAAAAAATAAATCATAAAGCTCAGAGCAGATATATAAATGAAATAGATGCTTTTTAAAAAATAGAAAAGATCAGTAAAACTAAGAGTTGAATATTTGAGAAAAGGTAAACAAAATTGATAATTTAGCCAAAGTTGCCAAAAAACAGAGGGCCAAAATAAAATCAGCAATCAAACAGGAGAAGTTACAAGAGACACCACAGAAATACAAAGGCTCTTAAGAGATTATTAATTATACACCAACAAAATTGAAAACCTAAATAAATGAACAAATTCCTAGAAATATACAATCTCCCCAGACTGAATCAGAAAGAAATAGAAAATATGAACATGTAGCCTTTGTGTTGCCCATTCACTTTTGGAAATCAGTGACTGTGGTGTCAAAAATGGCATAAACTAAACACTTTTGCAGCCTTTTCTGCCCTTGTATTTGAAGTCTTTGGAGTAGGAGCTGCATAAGTAATAGCTGGGGGAAAAAAAGGCAACCTAGACAGCATATTAAACATATTAAAAGGCAGAGACATTACTTTGCCAACAAAGGTCCGTCTAGACAAAGCTACAGTTTTCCCAGTGGTCATGCATGGATGTGAGAGTTGGACTATGAAGAAAGCTGAGTGCCGAAAAATTGATGCTTTTGAACTGTGGTGTTGGAGAAGACTCCTGAGAGTCCCTTGGACTACAAGGAGATCCAACCAGTCCATCCTACAGGAGATCAGTCCTGAATATCCATTGGAAGGATTGATGCTGAAGCTGAAATTCCAGTACTTTGGCCACCTGATGGAAAGAACTGACTCATTGGAAAAGACCCTGATGCTGAGAAAGACTGAAGGTGGGAGGAGAAGGGGACGGCAGAGGATGAGATGGCTGGATGGCATCACCGACTCCATGGACATGAGTTTGAGTAAACTCCAGGAGTTGGTGATGGACAGGGAGGCCTGGCGTGCTGCAGTCCATGGGGTCGCAAAGAGTCAGACACGACTGAGCGACTGAACTGATAGATTCTTACATGTCACTAGGCAGTTTCCTGGCACGCGCTCTGGTTTTCCAGCAGGTGGTGCTACAGCTCCAGTTGGTGGCTTCTCCCTTGCCCACGCTGTGTAGCCTGTCTTAGCGTGCTTTGTGTCTACAGCAGCTTGCTTTCACAGCTGCACTGTGAAGCACACACGTGGAGATGCCACAGACTAGGTTTAGGTGTGGGTTTAACACTGGCTACTCCAGTACTTTGGCCACCTCATGAAAAGAGCTGACTCACTGGAAAAGACTCTGATGCTGGGAGGGATTGGGGGCAGGAGGAGAAGGGGACGATGGAGGATGAGATGGCTGGATGGCATCACGGACTCGATGGACATGGGTTTGGGTGAACTCCGGGAGTTGTGGATGGACAGGGAGGCCTGGCGTGCTGCGATTCATGGGGTCGCAAAGAGTCAGACACGACTGAGCGACTGGACTGAACTGATGGATCTAGTAGGGAGATGCACAGGGGGTACTCCAAGGGATTTGTGGCTGCCCTTCCTGCCGAGTCAGAGAAGGCAATGGTACCCACTCCAGTACTCTTGCCTGGAAAATCCCATGGGCGGAGGTGCCTGGTGGGCTGCAGTCCATGGGGTACACGACTGAGTGACTTCACTTTCACTTTTCACTTTTATGCACTGGAGAAGGCAATGGCAACCCACTCCAGTGTTCTTGCCTGGAGAATCCCAGGGATGGTGGAGCCTGGTGGGCTGCCGTCTATGGGGTTGCAGAGAGTCGGACACGACTGAAGTGACTTAGCGTCCTGCTGAGTGCAATCAGCAGGAAAGGCTTCCCTTCTCTGCCCGTTTTCCCACCTCCAGTCATGAAAGACCCACCTCAGGACCCCGGGTGCTGCTGGAGAGAACCGGGTTTGTCCCACACAACTGGAATAGCTGGGCACTCACTCCCCACTCTCCTTCCCGCTAGGGAGCGCGTGCCACCGCTGGTTGTGTCAGCCGGTACAGCGCTTCCTTGGGGGGGGGGGCACTAGGAAAGCTTCTCTTACCACCCCCTCTGCTGTGACCACACTGGGATTGGTCTGCTGTGTTTTGTGCTAGTTGTTTCTAGAGTGGTGTGCTGGAGTCTCCCCTCAGGACGGCTGGACTTCTGCAAATTCTCTCTCATGCATGAATATCTGCCCAGGTCAGCACTCTCCAGGTGATTTTGTTTTTTCTTTTTTCCCAAACACAGCAAGAGTGGGATTTGGGCAGGTTCACTGGCTCCCCTGGTTTTGCCGTCTATACTGAAATCTGTCTGCCTGGGTATATACAGGTACACCTATATACTGGGTGTACCGGTAGGTGGGCCTCCTGGATCCTGCAACTCCCACAGAGGAGCCTTTGTTTGTGGATGGATGTCTATTTTGTTGTTTTAAAAAGAGGATAAAAAAGAGGAATGTTTTATGCCGCCATGATGCTGCCATCACTCCCCTGACCCTGATGTCATAATGTTCATTCTTTATATTTCATAAGCAGACAAGTATTGTGTAAACAAATGATATGATAAGAAGTGTGAAAGCTATGAGAGTTGCTACCTTCTGTGTACATAATGGGATTGCTCTCTGGTTCTTTGCGGCTGGGCAGGGGCTGAAGCATGTATAAATTATAGACAGTGGGGCAGAGCTTGGACTTTATTACAAGGCAGCCACTGAGGGTTTAAGAGGATGATAAGATATGCATCACATTTTAAAGGTGGGTAACTCTGGTTGTGTATGGAGGATGTACTGCTGAGTGCAGTGTGGAACCACAGAGCCCAGTTACAGAAGTAGTAATGGTGAGATGATGGGGATTTGAACGTCACCGATTACAGGCAAAACAGAAGCAGAAGTTTTTGGAATGCATTTTGCAGGTGTACCTGATGTGACTTACAGAAAAGTGGGAAATAAGAGTTGAGGCAAAGGGGTGGATTGCAGATGATCGCCGTTTGGGGTTGAACAAGTGAATATATGATAGGGCCATGTACTGAAATGGAAGCAAATGAAGGATTAACAGGCATGAAGAGAGGGAATGGAGCCCATTTTTCTCTGTATTAGCTTTAGACAGCTGTGTGCACATGTTAAACAAGCGACTAGAGATTCAATCTCATCTCTCAAGGGAACACCTGAGCCAACAATGCATATATTTCAAAGTCACTAGTATACAAATATATTTAACTCAAAGGACTAAATTAGATCATCCAGAGAGAATATACATAGGATAATAAATGTAAAGATAGGAGAAAAACCTGGCCTGTATGTGGTCACAGAAGCCAAAAGAAGAAAGTGTGTTTTGAATGTTGTTGAGAAATTGAATGAGACACGAAGCGATTATACTAGTTGAAAAACAGCCGATTGGCAGCTTTGACAAGGGAAGTTTCAACAGAGTTCTATGTGATGGGGGTGGGGGCAGGGGAGGCAGCCTGAGATGGCTGAGGAGAAAGTGGAAGAAAATGACAAAAGAGAACGAAGTGAATTTTGGTAAGTTTCCCTCTGAAGGGGCGCCACAGTGGGCTTGGCGGATTTTCTTCCTTTTAGGATGAGGGGTACTAGAGTGCGCTTGTTTGCTGCTGGTGATTCAGCAGTGGGGAAGGAACTAAAGATGCAGGAGGTTAAGAAGTTAATTCTCCAGGGAAGAGAGGGGTCTGATGGAGGGCACAGTATGGAGGGGCTGTCCCTTCACTCTTCCATCCAAGGGTGGAAAAGGCAGGTGGATGTCTGTGATTAATGATGAAACTATGAGACAGTGCTCTTTGATTGTGGCTCTTTTCACTGACTTATAAACAAAATAAGTAGAATAATATTTGATGGAACTGAGGTAAAGACCCCACTGCATATCAAAAAGATTCCCATGAAACAATAAATTAATGAAAAGCATTCAACATCTATATATTTCTTGGTTAATCTTAAGATTTAAAGGTAAAGAATAAATCCTAGGACCCCATGGATTATACAGTCCATGGAATTCTCCAGGCCAGAATACTGGATTGGCTAGCCTTTCCCTTCTCCAGGGGATCTTCCCAACCCAGGGATCAAACCCAGGCCTCCCACATTGCGGCAAGTAAGTGGCAAATACAATTATAAACAAAGCCAAAAGGCAAGCTGCACTTCTGATTCAATCATGATGGAATAGTTAATATCAGATGAATTCCCTTACTATAAACAATGATGAAAGATGCACAGTGTACATTTAAGAACTGTCTATAATATTTGGAGAACATGTAACGCAGGCAGGATTTGAGGGGCGACAATACCTGAGACAAGGGCAACACAGTGAAGGTGGATTTCTCACTTCCTCAGGCCTTTCCTTGGAGGGCACTTGCTGTTTCACAGTAAAGCAGGGGAACAGAGTCCTGCGAGAGAGCAGAAGATAGAATTTTCTTTTAAATTTAGAGATGAAGCAATTCTATACAGAGAGAATTCAAAAGAATCAACCAATAAACTATAATAATTAATAAATGCATTAAGGTCACTAGATACAAGATTAATACGAAAAAATCAATTGTCTTTCTAAATGCCAGCAACAAAAAATTAGACAATGGAATTTCTAAAAATGTGTTGGTTTTGACTCACCGATATAGAGTACAAACCAGCAATTACCTGTGTGTGTGCCCGCTAAGTCATGTCTGACTCTTTGTGACCTCATGGACTGTAGCACACCAGGCTCCTGTCTGTGAAATTATCCAGCCAAGAATACTGGAGTGGGTTGCCATCTCCTTCTCCAGGGGATCTTCTCACCCAGGTATCAAACTCGGGTCTCTTGCATCTTCTGCATTGGCAGGCAGATTCTTTTCCACTGAGCCACCTGGGATGCCCGTGGTCACCAGTGGTGAGAGGGAAAGGGGAATGGGCAATATAGAAGTTGGGGGAAAGGATTATTATGGGGTTACACGAAATTCTGTGTGTGAAGCTTTTGCAAAATTGTAAAGTACTATAGAATTTAAAGAATCTTGCATTTATTTTTCTAAAAATGGACTGGATTCATATCATACCACAGTATGAATGTCAGAAAATAAAACATCGTCAAATAAGCTCTTGGAAGCAATAGAAAGATGGTCTTAAATATTCAAGGTTGTGCTAGTTTTAATGCTAAAACTATGAAGGAAAGCTATTTTCCACTAATATTATTTCATGTTGTACTTGCAAGATAAATCAAGGTAAACAATTCATGAACGCTGAACACATAATTTGAAAAGACTGGCAGTGAGCAGCCAATGATTTTAAAAACAAGTGTCTGTAAGATGTCACTAGGTGTATTCATTAACTATACTTCTTAAACATATGTGCAAAGTATAATTTAGAGTAACAAATCGACAAAAGTAGTACGTAATTCATTACAGAAATGGAAAATGGAGGATAATTTTCCCTAACATAATACCATTATTGACATTAGTCTTTGGAGAATTATACACTTAAGTATATTTTAGCTTTTTACAGATATATAACATGCATATATTGAAATATAAATATACACATAAGTATACAAGCTCACTGAATTTTCTCTAGGTGAACACTCTTGCAGTCATCACAGACAGAAATAAAACACTGTTAGCTCCTCAGGAAGTTAAGCAAAGTTTTAAAAATAACTGGTAGAACAAAATAGAAAGTTCTAGCCTACCCCCAAAAAAGCCTAGTTAAGGAACTACAATTTTTAAAATCAACAGAAGAGGGCGCTCTTGAACTGTGAAACGTAGTAACCTGTCTGAAATCGTTATCCCTGTCTGTTATTGCTAGTCAAAGAAAAAACCAGAACATTTCAAATTAATGGCAAATGGCAGATAACGTACAAAACCAACACACAAAGGTAACGTAAAATAGAATTCATAACATTTCAGCCAGTAAAAAATCCTTCTCCAAAATGAAGCAGAAGGAAACATGTCCAATAACCAAACCGAATTAAACATTCTTAAACATTTGCAGATATAAAACCACCTAGTCCCAGATAAAAAAACTCAAGCAGAAATAGACACCCCCAGTACCACAAAACAAAACCCAAGATAATATAAAAATGAGAGTCTTGCAATAACGGTGGAAGGATATGTTTGGATCAGTCCTCCTCAAATAACAGTTATGAATTCCTATCAAAATACAAAAACAACCACTTGAGGGCTCCAGAGAGCAACCGAAAGGAAGCAGAAAGGAGCGGGGCTGAGGCTCAGGAGAGGAGACCCGCACTGGGTGATTTTCTACTGTGATGCCTTGTTGCCTGAGGGAAGCCCACAGCTACTAAAACTCGGGCAGAGGGACTTCCCTGGTGGGCCAGCAGTTAAGACTCTGGGTTCCCAATGCAAGGGGCCTGGGTTGGATCTCTAGCCAGGGAACTAGACCCCACGTGCTGCAACCAAGCGTTCGCATGCCACAACTAAAAACCCCACATCCCACGTGCCACGGTGAAAACAGAGGATCCCACGGACTGCAACTAAGACCCAGCACAGCCAAATAAATATATATTTTTAAATTTTTAATGAGAAAAGAAAACATACTACACAGAGAAAAGTTTTAGTCGCTCAGTCGTGTCTGTCTCTTTGCAACACCGTAGACTGTACCTCTGTCCATGGAATTCTCCAGGCAAAAGTACTGGAGTGGGTTGCCATTTCCTTCTCCAGGGGATCTTCCTGACCCAGGGATCGAACCCATGTCTCCTGCATTGCAGGCAGATTCTTTACCATTTGAGCCACCAGGGAAGCCATACCCAGAGAAAGGAACATATTAAAAAGTAAGTGAAAGTGTTAATCACCCANCTTCTCCAGGGGATCTTCCTGACCCAGGGATCGAACCCATGTCTCCTGCATTGCAGGCAGATTCTTTACCATTTGAGCCACCAGGGAAGCCATACCCAGAGAAAGGAACATATTAAAAAGTAAGTGAAAGTGTTAATCACCCAGTCAGGTCCAACTCTTTAGGACCCTACGGACTGTAGCCCACCAGGCTCCTCTGTCCATGGGCTTGTCCAGGCAAAGACACTGGAGTGGGTTGCCATTCCCTTCTCCAGGGGAATCTTCCCAACTCAGGGATCGAACCAAGGTCTCCTACATTGCAGGCATATTCCTTACCACTGGAGCCACCAAAATGCACAGTAAATACAATGTCAAAATAGATATTAATAGCAAATCAAGTCTGTCACTCATTTCAACGCATGTAAATGGAAATCTGCCTATTAGAAAGATTTTCAGATTGATTCACAAAGTAAAACTCCTCTCTGTGCTCAGGAGATACAACTAAATCAAACTGATTCAGAATGGCTAGAACTAGGGAGATGCATAAAGGGACAGCAGACAAATAAGGCAATAAGAAAGGAGAGCCTGTGATCATGTTCTCAGAAAACGCTGAATCTGGACAAAAAGCATTAAATGAGACAGCAGAATACTTGATAATGCCAAGAGCTTAATTCACAATGATAATACTTCAGCTGTGAATATATATGACATAAATAGCACAGAAACTATATAAATCAGAAAGATAAGGATATACAAGAGACATACAGAAAACTACACTAAAACTAGGAGATAGCATTTTTAGTACAACACAGGACCCAGGTCAATTGGACAAAAAATAAAATTACGTAGAAAATCTAACAGCATAATCAATATAGCGACTATATGTATCATGCTATCAGGGTTCTGCCTCAAGGGCATGCCAGTTTCTGCTTTCTGCTTCTGAAAGCCACTGAAACCTGCTGATATGTACCGAATGTTTGTACATTCCCCCAGAATTTGTAGGCTGAAGCCGTAACCCTCGGTGTGATGATATTTGGAGGTCGGGGGACTCAAGATAAAAAGGTTTAGATGAAGCCATGAGGGTGGGGCCCTCATAATGGGATTAGTACCCTTAAAAAGAGAAACCAGAAAACCAGGGAGCTTGCCCCTTCCTTCCTATCTCTCTCTCCAACATAAGAGGATGCAGTGAGAAGTTGGCCATCCATAAGCCAGCAAGAGAGGTCACCAGAACCTGATCATGCTGGCACTCTGTTCTCAGACCTCCAGCCTCCAGAACCTGAGAAAATACTTCTCCGTTGTCTAAGCCACCTCGCCTATGGTATTTTGTTACTGATTTCACAGATACACCTGCTCAGCACATGAGCTAGCCTAGAAGAATGGAGAGGAGAAAGCGTGCCCCGGTGCCATCCACCCACGACGGTGGAAGAGAGCTGGTGGGCAGTAGTGAGAGCCGCGGCGCTGCAGAGGCTAAATCCCTGGGGAGTGTGGCGGAGGGATCCGGCACTCTTCCTCCACCCAGCCCAAACTCAGTGTGGAGGCTCTACCGCAAGCTCAGCCAGCGACGAGTATCAGGCCTCAACTGCCCCTGCTCCAGCCTGCTCATGGAGCAGACGTTCCATGCCGAGAGAGGCAGGCCACCTACCCAGCTCCCGGCCCCTGGAGCAGGGTGTCTCTCCAAGAGAAGCCAGTTTCCTGAGATTCTGCTCAGAGGGAGACAGTCTATAGGATTAGAGAGCATCTCGGTTCTCAGCATCCCAAGGAACTGACTCTATCTGAAACAGTGTGAGAACATCCAAGACAAAGAACACCCTCAAAAACAATGGAGATTTCGTTGGTGAGCAACTAAGTGGAGGTGGATAGTTTCATTAGAGCGACATGCTAAACTGGGGGCCAGCTCACCTAGCCAGAGAAAAAAATCAGGGAAAGAGACCACTATGGAAAACACTTCTAAAGCCAAAACAAACCTCTAAGACCTGCCTCAAACACAACCCCTGCAAAGTGGCCTGATTTAACTCGGTCAGACTGAGGAGCAATGTGTACCCCGGCCCTGAACACAACAGACCAATCAGCTGAAATCAACAGACCAAAACAACCAGCTCCAGCTTGGAAAGAAATCAGCATCCAGAGTTGCTACAATATGTTGTCCAAAGTGTACACCTTCCAACAAATAGTTTGCTTTTAACAATTAATTATGAGACATGCAGAGAGACAGGGAAGTATGACTGTACACAGGAAAGAAGCAGCAACACAGTGCCTAAGAGGGGCTCGACTGTTGATTTAACAGGTAAAGACTTCAGCGCAATCATTATGACTGTGCCTAAAGAGGTTACAGAAACAGAAACAATTCTTAAAGAAGCAGAGGAAGGAGTGATGGCAGTGTCTCATAAAATAGAAAACAGCAATAAGATAAAGAGATAGAAACTATAAAAAAAGAACCAAATGGAAATTCTGGAGTTAAAAAGTATAACAGAAATGAAAAACTCACTAGAGAGCTTCAACAGTACGTTTGAGCAGGCAAGATAGAGTCAAGATAGAGTCAATTTGAAAAATAGATTTGTAGAGATTATGTAATCTAAGAACAGAGGAAAATGATGAAAAGTGAAGAGAATCTCAAAGAAACATTGGGCACCAATAAGCATAACAAGAACACATAAAGGGAAGGGGAGGAGAGAAAGGAGGAGAAATAATGGCTGAAAACTTCCCATATTTGGTACACAAAAATCTGTATGTCCAAGAAGCTCAACAAACTCTTAGCACAATGAACACAAATGCTGAAAGTCAAAGATGATGAGAAAAAAAATCGACAGCAGCAAGAAAAAGTGACATCATTTTCAAGAGAATCCCAGTAAGATTAATGCCTGATTTTCCATTAGAAACAGCAGAGGCAGTTGGGTGCATATTACAGAAGTACAGAAAGAAAGAAAAATTGAAGGGAGAAATATACAATTCAACAATAATACCTGGAGACTTTAGCATCTTATTTCCAATAATGGTCAGTGTGTATATACACACACACACACACACACACACACACATATATACACACACGTTGTGTGTGCTAAGTTGCTTCTGTTGTGTCCAACTCTGTGCAAGTCTATACCCTGCCAGGTTCCTCTGTCCATGGGATTCTCCAGGCAAGAATACTGGAGTGTGTTACCATGCCCTTTCCCAATATGTACATGGATGTTCACATATATACATCTTCTCCTTCATAGGATCCAGCAATCCCATTCCTAAGTACATTCTCAAGAGAGTCGACAATCTTCACAAAACAACTTATACACAAATATATGTAGCAGCTTTATTCATAATATCCCAAACCTGAAAATAATCCAAATGTTTAACAGGGTGATACAGCTTCACAATGGAAAACTACTCAGCAATAAAAAAGAGATTATGGATGTATGCTACAGCATGGATGAATCTCAGAAACATATGCTTAAGAAAGCAGTCAGAAACGAATATATATGTACTTCATTGTTCCACTTAAATGAAGTTCCGCAACAGCAAACTCATCTCTGGTAATAAAAATCAGAGTACCAGTTGCCTCTAGTGGGGGCGTATTTACTGGAAAGTGACACAAGAGAATTTGGAGGGGTTATGAAAATGTTCTGTATTTTAATTTGGGTGGTAGTTTCATGGGTTTACACTGAGTTAGAAAAACCTAACTCAGTTCTCCTTCTGTGTAGGGAAACCCCCATCTTTCCCTTTTCAGCTTCTCCTGTGTGTCTCCTTTACTCACACACTACCACCATATCCACACAGAACACACATCCAGTATTTCTGGTCACTAACTGGTTCCAAATAGGAAAAGGAGTACATCGAGGCTGTATATTGTCACCCTGCTTATTTAACTTATATGCAGAGTACATCATGAGGAACGCTGGACTGGAAGAAACACAAGCTGGAATCAAGATTGCCAGGAGAAATATCAATAACTTCAGATATGCAGATGACACCACCCTTATGGCAGAAAGTGAAGAAGAACTAAAAAGCCTCTTGATGAAAGTGAAAGAGGAAAGCAAAAAAGTTGGCTTAAAGCTCAACATTCAGAAAACAAAGATCATGGCATCCGATC
>SJYV01029990.1:345313-362532 GCA_006410875.1 Neotragus pygmaeus
TGCTCATACAGTCCGTTCTCACAGAGGTACTGGGTATCATACCATGGAGTAGCCAAAAATCACTACCAGAAAAGTCAGGATATAATCTGTGGTTGACCTTTTATAAAGATAATGATAGATAAAATGATGTGGTCTTGAATTTTCTGCTAGTTAAACTGGTCATAATTTGTAAACATAAACCAACTAAACTTGATTTTATTGTTTTAGGCAAAAAGTTACATATTTTGTTTTGGAGTTTCCCTTGTATTTTTTTCCCCTCTATTTGTGTTCAGAATTGGACCTGTTAATTCAAAAAGAGTCATCCTTCCAAGGGAGCATTTGAGATATTTTTAAATGGATAAAAGGAAATGTTATTTCTCTGTATGCAAGAGATATTTGTTTGTCAAGGGTGTAGAATTTATTGAATTGTAAGGAAATAGCTACAGAGGATCGTTAATGGGCAGGGCAAAAACCTTTTAAATATAATTCAGTTGAAAGTTCTTAAAGATATAAATTGTCTACCTGGAACTAGAAGGTACCTACAGATTTGCCTGAATGAAATGTTCAGTCATGATTTGTTCATTCATTCCACAGAGAAAACATCTATATTTCTGAAAGACAGATAAGTGACAGAGAAAGGCCACCTTCAGTAAGATCAATTTCCATTTCAAGTGAGGAGCCACACTTGTTAAAAGTTTATAAATTTTTTTACAACTTGCCAATGCTCAAATCTTATTTCACTTTCCCCCATAGTGATTAACAATGATATTTTTCAATGAAAAGGACTTTTGTGCTGTCTTCAAAGATAGCCCTCCTTACCTGGACCTGAGGTGGGAATCAGCTGTTATTCAGAGTCCTGGCCAGAGAGAGAGGAACCCTGAAGAACAGTGTGAGTGACAATGAGTGCAAAGGTGAGGAAGATGTGAGCCCAGAGGTGGCTGGCATGTAGCTAAGGAGCTGGGACCGAGGTGTTTCTATATGGAATTTCCTGATTTCCACAGAAATTCTGTTGGTTTTTTTTTTTTGGCTGCACCACAGGGCTTGTGAGATCTTGGTTGCCCAATCAGAGACAGACCTGGGCCCACATCAGTGAAAGCCCTGCGCCCTAGTCACTGGACTGCCAGGGAATTCCCTCTTTTTTTGTTTTCTATGATTTTGATCCTCCTCCTGTTCTAGATCAATTAATACTAAATTGATTGAGGAATGAAGGAGAGTGGAAATGTTGGGAGAAGATGGAATGTTAGGAAATCTGAGTCCAGATCCTGTTCACATCATTTTGGGGGATAAGATATTTTACATTTTTAAGGATCAGCTTCCTTTTCTATAGTATAAGGCTTTCCTCTTCCATGAGATTAAAGAGAAAGTATCTGCTTGGCACCTGACACCAACTAAGTGATCAATAAAATACTTATTTATTCAGAGTTAAATTTTTCTGAAAGTTATTCAATAACAATTGGCATCTGTAAAGAATGAGGAAGAAAAGTGGTCAAGTTGTTTTAAAGCTTTGCTTTAAAAGGTCTAGTGGGACTTCTCTGGTGGTCCAGGGGTTGAGACTCCACACTTTCAGTGCAGGGGGCGTGGTTTCCATCTCTTGTTGGGGAACTGAGATCTCACAGGCTGTGCAGTGCAGCCAAAAAATTTTAAAAAAGAAAAAAATCAGTCTAGTGAGGAAGCATATCATTGATATCGCAGCACAGCCATTTTGTGAGAGACACCCAGTTTTCATTTGCTTACAAGTTTCCTTTTGAGTTATCACTGTGCTGAGAAAATCAATATGTGAGTTAATTTATCCAACATAAGAAAATACTTTTGTGGGCTCATCTGCCTAAGAACATACCATTCTTCCTTCCAGAATCCGTCAGGGTAAAGACTATTTCATTGTTTTCTCCCTAATGGTTTCCTTAACTTGGCTGTTGGGAGAAAGTTGAAACATGAAAGGTTAAAATATTTTGCTAAATATTTCTCACAGTGTGGTTTAAGTTGTTTTGTCTAGTCAAGATCTTAATGGCTTAAATAAAGGGGCTTCTATCATTTCCCTTGGGGAAAATATTTACAGAAGAATAACATGAAAGCTTCCACAACACAGAGTTTTTATCATTGTTGAAGATATAGATAAAATAATTCAATTGTACTTATCTTCGCATAGTTACTTTGATAGAGAAAGATTCTTTGTGGTAATGCCTAATGAAAGGTCTAACTTTCCTGGTGGTGCAGTGGTAAAGAATCCATCTGCAAATGCAGGAAATGCAAGAGACTTGAATTGGATCCCTGGGTTGGGAAGATACCCTGATGTAGGAAATAGCAGCCAGCTCTAACATTCTTGCCTGGGAAATCCCAGGGGCAGAGGAGCCTAGTGGGCTAGAGTCCATGGGGGTCACAAAAGGGTTGAATATGTTTCTATATGGAATTTCCTGATTTCCACAGAAATTCTGTTGGTTTTTTTTTTGGCTGCACCACAGGGCTTGTGAGATCTTGGTTGCCCAATCAGAGACAGACCTGGGCCCACATCAGTGAAAGTGACTAAACAACAACAAATCAAAGGACTACTTCAGTTCCCTGAGTAGAGGAACCCAGCAATATACGGGTGTGTGCTAAGTCGATTCAGTCGTGTCTAACTCTTTACAACCCCATGGACTGTTCCATGCCAGGTTTCTCTGTCCGTGGGATTCTCCAGGCAAGAATACTGGAGTGGGTTGCCATGCCCTCTTCCAGGGGATTATCCCGACCCAGGGATTGAACCCATGTCTCCTGCAATTGCAGGCAGATCCTTTACCGCTGAGCATCAGAGAAGCCCATTGGTTCCTGTAGGTAGAGGTTAAAAGTAATAGTCAAACAACTGAAATTCCCAAAGGATTCAAACAAGAACAAAAATGGAACTAAGAATCAGCCAATTCAAATGTCCAGTTTTCCAAAACAGTACTGTGCATGTAGATGTTTCTAAGTGCCCATGTGCTTTGCTATAATAGTAATTTCTTATCATGTTGCTACAAATAAAATCATTATAAAGTATGAATTAAATAGAAAGTACCATGTTTGTGGTTTACACTGTCAAACATGGTAGTATTTGTCATCTGTAGGACTTTTTACTCCATAAGGAAGCACTGAGGAATGACTGAGAGCATGTGTTCTAAAGGCCTGGGTTCAAATTATGGCCTTTCCTAGCTGTGTAGCCTATCCTAACTTTCTCAGACAAGCTACTTAACCTTTCTCTGCCCCAGCTTTCCTAATCAAAAAATCAGGAAACAAAAACACCCATGAAGTAGGGTTAATATGAAAATTAAATGAGATAACATACAGAGCCTGGAACTGGGCCTGGCTCGTGATAAATATTAGCAATACTTTATTCATATAATGTATATCTCCCTTGCTAGAATCTAAGGGGCAGAAAGCTGTCTTTATTGCTATTTTATTCTCAGTAACTTGTGGGTAGCTCAGCTGGTCACTTCATGGGAAATAGATGGGGAAACAGTAGAAACAGTGTCAGACTTTATTTTGAGGGGCTCCAAAATCACTGCAGATGGTGACTGCAGCCATGAAATTAAAAGACGCTTAGTCCTTGGAAGAAAAGTTATGACCAACCTAGATAGCATATTCAAAAGTAGAGACATTACTTTGCCCACTAAGGTCCGTCTAGTCGAGGCTATGGTTTTTCCTGTGGTCATGTATGGATGTGAGAGTTGGACTGTGAACAAGGCTGGGCACCAAAGAATTGATGCTTTTGAACTGTGATGTTGGAGAAGACTCTTGAGAGTCCCTTGGACTGCAAGGAGATCCAACCAGTCCATTCTGAAGGAGATCAGCCCTGGGATTTCTTTGGAAGGAATGATGCTAAAGCTGAAACTCCAGTACTTTGGCCACCTCATGAAGGGTTGACTCATTGGAAAAGACTCTGATGCTGGGAGGGATTGGGGGCAGGAGGAGAAGGGGACGACCGAGGATGAGATGGCTGGATGGCATCATGGACTTGATGGACATGAGTCTGAGTGAACTCCGAGAGATGGTGATGGACAGGGAAGCCTGGCGTGCTGCAGTTCATGGGGTCGCAAAGAGTCGGACACGACTGAGCGACTGAACTGAACTGAACTGAAATGTGTGGGAGCTTTTCCTACCCCAGGCAAATTCCCTGTGACACTGGCTGTCCTCAGTCCTAACACAGTCTACCTGGAGGTACTGTCTGAACCCACAGGGTAAGACTTCAAATGCCGATTGCCAGAAGTAGGTTCCCAGGTTTTACTCACAACTTCTGTCTGAAGTGGCTATTAAGTTGGAGGGTCCCATGACCCCCTCCTCAGTCTGATGAATTGCTAGAGTAGCTCACAGAACGCAGGGAAACATTTACTTACCATTACTAGTTTATTAAAGTGTATGATAAAGGATGCAGGTGAGCAGCCAAGGGAAGAGATACACAGGGTGAGGTCGGGAGGGTCCTGAGTGCAGGAGCTTCTGTCTTCATGGAGTTAGAATGTGTTACCCTCTCAGTGTGGATGTGTTTGAACCTGAAAGCTCTCTGAACACCATGCATGCTGTGCTACTGAAATTTTTCTGGAGACTTCCTTACATAGACATGATCAATTATTAACTGGGGCTAAAATCCAAACCTTTTAATCATGGCTTGGTCTTTCTGCTAACCAGCCCCCATCAGGAGCCAGCCAGGAGTCCACCCACAGTCACCTCAGTATAGAACAAAAGATGATCCAAGCACACTTATCACTCGGGTTTTAAGGCTCTGTGCCAGGAACTGGGGGCAGAGACCAATGTATGTATTTTCTATTATCTCATACATACATCTGTCAAATGTATATAAAATTAAGATCTCTGTAATTTAATTAAAATTAAGATCTCTGCCATATGTAAACTATATCTCAAGAAAACTGAGAGAAAAAGGAAATTCACAGAACTAAAACTGAAATCCAGGAATAAAATTTCAGATTACTAAATCAAAATTTTAACTCTTGTTTTATTTTGGCCACCCTTCTGCTCTGGTTTCAGAGAGAACGTCTCTAATCAGTGGCCTGTGTGGGGTCTCATGGGGCCTGGAATGTAGGTAATTTTGGAGGTCTATTGTGAGCCAGAGGACACAAATTTACAAATATAAAATTAGGCAGGAAGGAGAATGTTTATTTAAAGTGATAAAATAGTCACAGTAAATTTTAAAATTATAAAAATATGACAAATACCACAAACATCACAAATCTAATTCAGTGTTTTTATTGATTTGTTGCCTGAAAAATCTCTCTATTTCATACATATCTTGGCTGTATGGATGTGAGTTGGACTGTAAAGAAAGCTGANATAGTCACAGTAAATTTTAAAATTATAAAAATATGACAAATACCACAAACATCACAAATCTAATTCAGTGTTTTTATTGATTTGTTGCCTGAAAAATCTCTCTATTTCATACATATCTTGGCTGTATGGATGTGAGTTGGACTGTAAAGAAAGCTGAGCGCCAAAGAATTGATGCTTTTGAACTGTGGTGTTGGAGAAGACTCTTGAGAGTCCCTTGGACTGCAAGGAGATCCAACCAGGCAATACTGCAGGAGATCAGTCCTGGGTGTTCATTGGAAGGACTGATGCTGAAGCTGAAACTCCAATACTTTGGCCACCTGATGCAAAAAGCTGACTCATTTGAAAAGACCCTGACGCTGGGAAAGATTGAGGGCAGGAGGAGAAGGGGACAACAGAGGATGAGATGGTTGGATGGCATCATCGACTCAATGGAGACGGGTTTGGGTGAACTCCGGGAGTTGGTGATGGACAGGGAGGCCTGGCGTGCTGCAGCTCATGGGTTCGCAAAGAGTTGGACACGACTGAGCAACTGAACTGAACTGGCTGTATACTCTTAATCACTTGTTTATATGAGTGATTTTATGATATTTTTCTATAGAAAGAGAAAGATATTTCTTATAGTATGGCTTTATGTATATATTATTATATAACAGTTATTTATATATTACATATATACATCTATATATTTTAAGATTGCTTATGTGCGTGCTCAGTCACTTCAGTCCTATCTGACTCTTTGTGACCCCATGGACTGTAGCCCACCAGGCTCCTCTGCATATGAATATGCAGTGGGTGTTCTCCTCCAGGGGATCTTCCTGACCCAGGGTTGAACCTGCATCTCTTATGTTTCCTGCACTGGCAGACAGATTCTTTGCCACTAGTGCCACTGGGAAGCCCTGAAAAATGTTTAGTGGATATGCTGCATTATCAAATAGTACTCCTGTTTTGACCAGACATCTATGAGACCAAATCCTGCCCTTATAATTTACATATCTAACAATTCTAAGAAATCTCTGTGTACTAGCTTCTGTTTCCATACATTCCAAATCTTGCTCTTCCACCACAAACATAATTTCGGTACTGGGCATACATTCCTATTCCAACATAACCACTAGCCCACACTCTGATGTCATTATAATTGGGTGAGTTGGCTCTGTGGGTGATAGCACTGTTCTTAGAAGCCATTCCAGCATGAGGTCGCCTGGCAGTAATTTAATTCTACAGAAATACCTGCAAATCCCATAAAGATGGGCTTCCCCAGTGGCTCAGCAGTAAAGAATCCATCTGCAGTGCAGAAGCTGCAGGAGATTCAGGTCTGATCTCAGGGTTGGGAAGATCCCCTGGAGGAGGGCATGGCAACCCACTCCAGTATTCTTGCCTGGAGAATCCCACAGACAGAAGAGCTTGGTGGGCTACATTCCATAGGTCTGCAAAGAGCTGGGTATGACTGAAGCAGCTGAGCAGACATGCACACACACAAGCCCATCAAGATAGTCTATTAACATTAGCCCCAAACTGAATGCTTCCCCAGCTCTGCTTGGCATTAGCCAGATCCAAGTCATACTGAGGCCACCCAGAAGGACCAGATCTAGGCAGGCATGTGAGCAAGAGAAAGTTGAAGAAGGAACAGCAAACTTAACTGACTGTAGTTAAAATAAATACCACATTTTGCAAATTTTACAGAAACATATGACCATTTGAACTCAGTACCAAACCTCTTCCTGGGACCTGGAAAGGGCTCTGTGTAGGGGTGGTCCTAAAGTTTAGTTTTCATTAACTGTGTTCGTGTAAATCTGTCTCAGTCTCTAGTTCTTTACTAGATGGACACCTGTTGAGGGAACTTCCCTCTCATTCTATGCGGAAACGTCAGCTGTATCCTTTTCCTCCAAGAAAATCTGTTTTCCATGCTTCGTTTGTGTTTGATGAAGGAGTCGCCCAGTTCCTAGAAAAGGTGATCCTAAATTTATATTGCGATTCATCGTTTAGAAGAAGCAAAAGGAAGCAAGCTGAATGGGACTCCTTAGCAAATGCACTAACCTGAGCCTCAGCACCCGCTTTGGGAACTGGAGATCTCTCTCCAGACAAGGTAGTTGGTGAGAAAACCATTTTGGTGGAATTGGGTCTCAAAGGTTTTGTTCACCATAATAATGAGAGCTAAACGGACAAATCATTAGAAAGTTCAACAAGTATGTAAAGAAAGATATAGGGAGAGAATCTAGAAAAATTCAGTCAGTCTTTCTGTGAAAGACCTGCATGGAAAACTGAGTTATTTTCTCCACGAGAAAGATGAGTGAGTGATACCCTCACGGAAAGAGATGACAGACCCACTGGCCGCTTGAAGTTTTTATATGGACCAAAGATATAAGGGATATGTACATAATTAATGAATAATACATAAGTAAAATCTGAAACCCTCCCTCACATCACCTCGGCTCCGCTTTACCTTGAGAGACAGTGTGGAAAAATGGAAGGTGCACTCAGCATCAGACATACCCAGATTCCAGTCTCTGTTCTGTCACTTGTAACTTTGGGCAAGTTAAGGAATCTCTCTGAGCCTCAGTTTCTCATTTGTAACATATTAATAGTGGTACCTATCTCATCAGGTTGTTGTGATGATTAAGTGAGATAATCCATGGAAAGCATGTGGAATAAAGCCTGATACAGTAAATACTCAACATATGTTAGCTTTTGTGGTGGTTATTATCATATGGTTATCTTAAATTTGTTTATGTATTTATCTGGCTGCACTGGATCTTAGCTCTGGCATGTGGATTTTTTTTTTTTTTTTTTTTTTTTTTTTTNTTCCTGCATCTGCATCTATTGACATGATCATATGATTTTTTTTTTTAAATTTTTTTTTTTTTTTTTTTGGCTGTTTTGGATTTTTGGTTTGGGTTGTGGTTTTTTTTTTTTTTTTTTTTTTTTTTTTTTTAGCTGTGGCATGCAGGGTCTTCAGTTACAGCGTGCCAACTCTTAGTTGCGGCATATAGGATCTAGTTTCCTGACCAGGGTTCGAACCCAGGCCCCCAGCATTGGGAACACAGAGGCTTAGCCACTGGACCACCAGGGAAATCATATGGTTCAGAATTCTTGCTCTGCCACTTACTAGCCTAAAATCATGGGCAAATTACTCAACCTTTCTAAGCCTTTGTTTCCTCATCAATAATATGCAACTCTACAGGATTTCTATTAGGACTCTAGATACTGAATCTACGGTTAATGTAGTTGAGATTCTTAAAAGTGGAAACTGTCATACGTGAGAGCAGACAGCTCAATAAGAAATAATGTTGTGTTAGAAAATTATTTCCAAGTCATATCACCTTTGTTCAAGTAGAACATTGTAGATGGAAAATGAGCTATGGAATACAGCCAGAACTGGCCAAGGAAAGGACATAAGTACACAAATGTTAAGAGTTGGTGCATTAGAAGCTGCATACAGTTGAAGGTATTTGACATAGAATGTGTTAAATGTGATTGGACACATCTTTTAAGCTGTTTGTGGTAGCCAGCCTCCAAGAGAGTCCTAAATGCTCCCTGCCTCCCTGCGTGGACACAAATGCACGCCCTTGTGTCCCTTCCTGTTGCATATCAGGGTTGGTCTCTGCGACCAATATATTCTATGAAGTATGTCACTTTTTATATTGAGATGTAACTCACATATGTAAAAGCCATCCTTTTAAAGTATGATTTTGTGATTTTTTTTTAGTATATTCACAAAGCTGTGCAGCCATCACCATTATCTTAATTCCAGAATATTCCCCCCAAAGAAGCCCTGTACCCATTAATAGTTTCTCCCCACTTGCTAGTCTCCCCCAGCCACTGGCACTCCTAGTCTACTTTGCACCCAACTGTGTAGATAACCACATTTTGTTATCCATTAATCAGCTGATGGACATGTAGGTTATGTCTACCTTTTGGTTATTTAAATAGTGCTGCAATGAACTTATTTGTATTTGTTGTTCATCTTTTTTAGGATTTATGACCGTGGGTTTTCTAGATTGTGATACTCATTTCTAGCCTTATTGTACTATGATTGAAAGCTGTGATACTGCTATTTTTACACCGAATTGATAGTTTCTTGGTGGCCTTATACTTGGTCAATTCCAGAAAATTTTCCTGGGCACTTGAAAACAAGTTGTGTGCTTGGTTTTACTGTCTCTTGCGGTCCTCTTGGGCCAAACCCTCTTGTTTGTCAGTGCTTTGTAAAGAGGGCTGAGCAGTTCCAGAACTCACATTCCCACATGGCAGACAGATGATCACGTTTCTTTTCTTTGTAGAATGCAGAAATTTTGCCTGGAGGCCCAACACCTTTTCCAGCTCTTTGACCTCAACACGTCCGTTCCTGAGTCTTCACAGGCAAGGGGCATATTGCATAGGCCTGGTTTGCTGAAACCATCACTGGCAGGCCTGACAAGATGGTCCTGATTAGGTTAAAACAATGAGGCGCTAATCCTGAATTCTAGACAGGATTAACTCCCTCTCACTACCATCCCCACTCCAGGTGCCTTTCCCGCTGCTACTCAGTGGGGGAGGAGTAAAAGAACTCCCAGGAGACATCCACAGTGCCCGTTACACTTTTAGAATCTACTGATCTGTTCATGAGTAGCAAACAGAATCTGTGTTCCTCCAGATTTTCTTCATGTTTTATTTGGTGTGTAAATGTGTATGACTGTTAAGTCACGAATGTGGGATGGCGTGTTTATCTCATTCAGTGAACTATGTCTTTAATTTACCATGGTCTGATATTAAGATCTTCACTTTCTCTTTATTTAATTTACCTTGTATGACTCTTCCTCTCCTCACATTTTAAATTGAAGTATAGTAGACTTACAGTGTTGTGTTAATTTCTGCTGTACAGCCAACTAATTCAGTTATACACACATATATATTCTTGTTTTATATATTCTTTTCCATTATAGTTTATCACAGGATATTGAATATTGTTCTTTGTGCTTATACAGTAGGATCTTGCTGATCCTACCCTCTTATTTTTGAGCTTACTGAGTCACTTTGTTTTAGTTGTGTCCTTTATAAATAGTTTTGCCTTCTGATCTGGTGTATTGCTTCCTTATAATTAATTAATTAAATTAATCCCATGGGTTTTAGATATTGTTGCTGCTGCTGCTGCTAAGTCACTTCAGTCGTGTCCAACTCTGTGTGACCCCATAGATGGCAGCCCACCAGGCTCCCCAACATACCAAATCTTCTTTTACTTTATAATTAGATTTATATTGAATTCTCTCTTTGAAAAAAATGATGAAATAAGTATAACTCTACATTTCATTGCACCATCTTTCCCTTCACACTCAAGTCTGACTACTCAATACTGTTGTTATATTTTTAAAAATATACTAGTATTTCTCATATTAATATATCAATTTTGACAAGTGCTAATTCATCATAGAATGAGAAAACTGACATATTTACATTATCTCCTACTGTTTCTCTGTTTCCATCTTTTGACTTTAAGATGAATCATTTTTTTCTACCTTGAGAGTAAACACTATCTGTGATTTTCTAACTATTCCTTCATGTTTTAAATCTTAGTTTTGCATCCAATGGATTCAATGCCACCACAATTGTTTTTAACCCTAAACTTTTCCATTCACCATTTGATTCACCATTAGAAGTTCAACTTCTAATACTTTGTTCAAGAAATACACCAGGAGAGAATGAATACATGTATATGTATGGCTTAGTCCCTTCATTGTCCACCTGAAACTATCACAGCATTGTTAATCAGCTATACCCCAATACAAAATGCAAAGGTTAAAAAAAAAAGAAATACACCAGGAAACTTTGTATTTGAAAATATCTGCCTTCGATCTTGGATTAAAATTTGGTAGAAGTATGCATTGCTTTTTTCACAAAGAATACCGAATATGATAGCTCAGTTGGTAAAGAATCCGCCTGCAATGCAGGAGACCCCAGTTCGATTCCTGGGTCCAGTATTCTGGCCTGGAGAATTCCACAGACTGTCAGGTCCATCGGGTCGCAGAGTTGGACACGACTGAGTGACTTTCACTTTCAGAAGTATGAAGTCAAACTGATTCTCCTTGAAAAGTGTCTTTTTTTTTTTTTGCCTGATGCCCACCAGATTCATTATACATATTTAACTTTGTGCTATATAGAACACATTAACCAGAATATGTCTTGTTTGTATTAGCATATGTGATATTTTCTTAGGATATAGTATGTACTTTAAATCTGTAGATTCATGTTTCAAAACCTAGTCCTAATTTTATATGTGAGTGCTCTTTATCTTGTTCTTATGCTCTTTTCTTTTTTCCATGGTCCCTAATTTTGAGTATGTTAACTCAGCTCTCTGTCTTTGTCATCTTCTCTCCCATCCATTTGCATTCTTTGTTCATTTCCACACAATAGTGTTCAGTTTCTTAAGACTTTATCCCATGACCCCAGGTGTATAGTCAGCAGTATTTATTGTCTTCACAGCTGCTTTAATAGTGATTTTAATTTTCATGATCATTTTATGTTTTCACCTCTTTGCTTTCCAGATCTCTTGCTAATTTATTTTTATTTTCTTCTATTACCCTATCATTTGTTTCCTGAGCCTCTATATTATTTGAACTTAATTTTCATGGAGTTCATCTCCTCATTAAATTATCTGATTTCATAATTCTCTGATTGCAATTTTAACCAGATCATGAGCTAATTTTTCTAGTATGTATATTTTTGTGTGTATTTTATTCATCATATCTCTTTTTTTCTTATATTCTTATATAGTTTCCATTGTGGGTTTTTTTTTAATTTCTTTAATAATATATTGGTATTTTTTTTGCCATTGCATTGCATTTCATTGTAGTTTTAATTTGCATGTCCCTAAACTTTTTGGCATCTCTTCACATGCTTATTAGCTATTCATATTTTTTTGTGAAATGAGCATTCAAATCTATTGCCTATTGTTTAATTACACTGTTTATCTTATTTTGAGTTAAGGAGCTCTTCATATATTCTGGATATAAGTCTTTTATCAGACATGTGATTTGAAAATATTTTTCCCAGTTTGTGGTTTGACTTTTAATTTTTAATGTTATCTTTTGAAGAGCAACAGTCTTTTTGATGAAGTCTATTTGATCAATTTGTTCTGTAATGAATCATGGTTTGAGTTATCATATCTAAGAAATCTTTGCTTAATCCAAGGTCACAAAGATTTTCTTCAATGTATTTCTCCAGACACTTATTGTTTTAGTTCTTATATTTAGGTCTGTCATCTCATTTTAAGTTGATTTTTGCTGGGTTAAGGGTATTTTTCTCCTTTCCCTCACGATCACTTGATTGAAAAAAACTATTCTTTCCCCTTTGTTGAAAGGGCACCTTTGTTGAAAATGAATTAACTATAATATAGGGGTGTATTTCTTAATTCTGACTCTCAACCCTGCTTAATTGACATGTATATCTCTCTTCACACTAAAACCACCCAAGTTGTACCTTTATGGTAAGTTTTAAAATCAAGTACACAAAATTCTGTCTTCTTATTTTGCAAAATTGTTTTGGCTAGTTCAGGTTCTTTGGCATTCCACACATTTTGGGAACAGTTTTGTCAGTTTCTATGAGAATGCTTGCTAGGACTGGAGGTATTGCATTGAAACTATAGATTATTTTGGCGACAGCTTCCACCATTTAGTTTTACAATCCATGAATATAAAATGTCTCTCCATTTATGTAGCTCTTATCTTATCTTAGGCATGCTTTCTAATTTTCAGTGTACTTGTCTTTTATTAAGTTTGCTCCTATGCATTTCATTCATTTCAGTACTACTGTGAAAAGAATTTTTAAATTTTGGTTTTGCCATAATTGAAAAAGACACATGCACCCCAATGTTTATAACAGTACTATTTATAATAGCCAGGACACAGACTGGCTGTGTGGGATGCACAGAGTTGGACACGACTGAAGTGATTTATCACGCACAGCATGCACAAGACATGGAAGCAACCTAGATGAATGGATAAGGAAGATGTGGTACATATATACAATGGAATATTACTCAGCCATAAAAAGAATGAATTCAAGTCAGTTCTAGTGAGGTGGATGAACCTAGAGCCTATTAAGACAGAAAGAGAAAAACAAATGCATATATTAACACATACATGTGAAATCTAGAAAAATGGTATTGAGGAACCTAATCTGCAGGGAAGGGAGGGAGTTGCAGATGTAGCGAATGTACCTGTGGACACAGTGGGGGAGGAGAGAGTGGGATGAGTGGAGAAAGTAGCATCACCGTATACACACTATCAGGTGTAAGATGGATAGCCGGTGAGGAGCTGTGTAGTGCAGGGAGCCCAGTCCTGAGCTCTGTGATGACCTGGAGGGATGGGAGAGGGGAGAGAGAAGCTCTGGAGGGAGGGGATGTACGTATAATTAGGGCTGATTCCCATTCTTGTACTGCAGAAACCAAAACAGCACTGTAAAAAAGTAAAAAGAAAAATTTTAATTTTGGTGTTGGATTATTTGTTGCTGACGTATAGAAATACAATTGATTTTTATCCTGAGCTTGTATTCTGAAAACAATGCTAGACTCAATAGTTCTAGTGAAATTTTTTGTTGACCCTTTAAGATTTCCTCCATATAGGATAATCCATATAATCCATTTAGGATTATGGCATCTGGGAATAAGACTAACTTCTTCCTTTCAACCTCTATGCTTTTAATGTATTTTTCTAGCTTTACTACATTTCTTCAGTACAATGCTGAATAGGGGTAGTGACAGCAAATGTTCTCACCTTATCCCTAATATTAGGAAAGAAAGCATTCGTTCTTTCATCATTAAGAATAATGCTAGCTGTAGTTTTTTGGTAGATGCCTGTTTTACAAGCTGAGGAAGTTTCCTTTTATTCCTGCTTCATTGAGAGTTTAATCATATACAGTTTTTGTCTACTGTCAAATACTTTTTCTGTTTCTATTAAGATAATTATGTGGGCCAGACATCCTGGAATGTAAAGTCAAGTGGGCCTTAGAAAGCATTACTACGAACAAAGCTAGTGGAGGTGATAGAATTCCAGTTGAGCTCTTTCAAATCCTGAAAAATGATGCTGTCAAAGTGCTGCACTCAATATGCCAGCAAATTTGGAAAACTCAGCAGTGGCCACAGGACTGGAAAAGGTCAGTNGAAGGTGACTTCTGGAAAAGAAAGGCTATAACATGGCTAATTTTCACACAAACTTGTATTACTCACATATTCAAAATGGTGTTTCAAATTTATATTTTGTTGTCAAATATTAATTTGATATTTTGAGTATTTTGTATAGCCCCATGGAAGGTATCTTTGTGCCCCACATTATGTGGAATTGTTTTCCCAACCAGCTTTTACTATAAGGGTCATGAGTTTTGCAATTTTAATGAAAATTTCATAGTGTAATTCAAGAATGTATTACAAAGTCTATCGTTTTTAAGCACTGTCTAGGCAATGAGTAAAAGATGCTAAAAAGCAAAAGTCCCCAAAGTCTCATTTCAATTACAGAGAATGAATACATGGTGGGAATGTAAGTTGATATAGCCACTATGGAAAATAGTGTAGGGATGCCTTAAAAAAACTGGAAATAAAACTACCAAATGACTCCACAATCCCACAACTGGGTATATAACCTGGGAAAGCTATAAAACAACACATGTACCCCAATGTTTATTGCAGCAGTATTTACAGTAGCCAAGACATGGAAACAACCTAGATGTCCATGGACAGATGAATGGATAAAGAAGTTGTGGTATATATACACAGTGGAATATCATTCAGCCGTAAAAAGGAACTAATTTGAGTCAACTGAAGGGTGATGGAAAATCTAGAGCTTGTTACACAGAGTGAAGTAAATCAGGACAAAAATGAATATTGCACATTAATGCATATAGATAGTATATTCAAAAGCAGAGACATTACCTTGCCGACTAAGGTCTGTCTAGTCAAGGCTATGGTTTTTCCTGTGGTCATGTATGGATGTGAAAGTTGGACTATGAAGAAGGCTGAGCGCAGAAGAACTGATGCTTTTGAACTGTGGTTTTGGAGAAGACTCTTGAGAGTCCCTTGGACTGCAAGGAAATCCAACCAGTCCATTCTGAAGGAGATCAACCCTGGGATTTCTTTGGAAGGACTGATGCTAAAGCTGAAACTCCAATACTTTGGCCACCTCATGAGAAGAGTTGACTCATTGGAAAAGACTCTGATGCTGGGAGGGATTGGGGGCAGGAGGAGAAGGGGATGACCGAGGATGAGATGGCTGGATGACATCATGGACTCAATGGACGTGAGTCTGAGTGANATGCTAAAGCTGAAACTCCAATACTTTGGCCACCTCATGAGAAGAGTTGACTCATTGGAAAAGACTCTGATGCTGGGAGGGATTGAGGACAGGAGAAGGGAACGACAGAGGATGAGATGGCTGGATGGCATCACCGACTCGATGGACGTGAGTTTGAGTGAACTCCGGGATTGGTGATGAACAGGGAGGCCTGGCATGCTGCGATTCATGGGGTCACAAAGAGTTGGACATGACTGAACGACTGAACTGAACTGTCATTTGTTAGTATAGTATATTATTACCTAAATTGATTTTTGAATGTTAGATCAAACTTGCATTCCTGGAATAAATCATACTGGTCATGGTGTATAATTCTTTTTATAAGTTGTTGGATTTGGTCTGGTAATACTTTGTTAAGGATTTTTATGTCTGCGTTAATTAAGGATATTGTTCTGTAGTTTTCTTACATATCTTTGTCAGACTTTGTTATTAGGGTAAAACTAGACTCAGAACATTTTGGAAAGTGTTTCCTCCTCCTGTTTGCTGAAAGAGTTCATGTGAGATTGACTTTATTTCTTCTTCAGAAATTTGATAGTCCACCAGTGAAGTCATCTGTGTATATGTGTGTGTGTCTGTCTCTATGTGTGTGTGTGTGTGTGTGTGTGTGTGTGTGTGTGTGTGTTAGTTGCTCAGTCATGTCCAACACTTTGCCACCCCATGGACTATAGCCAGCCCGCCAGGCTCCTCTGTCCACGGAGTTCTCAGGCAAGAAAACTGGAGTGGGTAGCCATTCCCTTCTCCAGGGGACCTTCGCGACCCAGGGATTGAACCCAGGTCTCCTGCATTGCAGGCAGATTCTTTACCATCTGAGCCACCAGGGAAGTCTATACTTTTTGGAAGGAAGATTTTTAATCACAAATTTATATCTTTGTTAAAGGTCTATTCAGTCTTTCTATTTATCTTTTAGTTAATTTTAGTTTGTCTCCTCCTAGAAATTTACCATTTCATTTATGTTATCTAACTATTGGTATTGACATAGTGGTTCAGAACATCCATTTATAATCCTTGTTACTTTTGTAGAGTTGACATGAATGATTCTTGTTTTTTTAATTTTAACTTAAAAAACTTTTTTTTTTAATTTTGGTAATCTTTGTCTCTTTTTTTCTCTTCACTTCAGTTCAGTCGCTCAGTTATGTCCGGCTCTTTGCGACCCCATGAATCGCAGCACGCCAGGCCTCCCTGTCCATCACCAACTCCCGGAGTTCACTCAGACTCACATCCATCGAGTCAGTGAGATGAGGTGGCCATCCAGCCATCTCATCCTCTGTCGACCCCTTCTCCTCCTGTCCCCAATCCCTCCCAGCATCAGAGTCTTTTCCAAGAGTCAACTCTTCTCATGAGGTGGCCAAAGTATTGGAGTTTCAGCTTTAGCATCAGTCCTTCCAAAGAAACCCCAGGGTTGATCTCCTTCAGAATGGACTGGTTGGATCTCCTTGCAGTCCAAGGGACTCTCAAGAGTCTTCTCCAATACCACAGTTCAAAAGCATCAATTCTCTGGTGCTCAGCTTTCTTCACAGTCCAACTCGCACATCCATACATGACCACAGGAAAAACCATAGCCTTGAATAGATGGATCTTAGTCGGCAAAGTAATCTCTCTGCTTTTGAATATGCTATCTAGGTTGGTCATAACTTT
>SJYV01029990.1:369041-403075 GCA_006410875.1 Neotragus pygmaeus
ATATATATATATATATATATATACACATATACACACACACACACACACACACACACACACACACACACACACACTTTTATAATTGCTATGTCCTCCTGATGTATTGGCCCTTTTAATCATTATGAAATGTCTCTTTTGGTTTCTAGCAATACTTGGAGTTTTAACATCATGTTGTGTGATATTAATGTAACAATTCCGGCTTTCTTACAATTCCTGTTATATCTTTCTCCATCATTTTCTTTCAACCCATTTGAGTTATTGAATATGAAGTCTGATTTTGTAGTCAGAACATAGTTATATCTTGCTTTTTTATCAATTCTGACAATATGTGCCTTTGTGGGGTGGGGAGCGTACCACATGTGGAATCTTAGTTCCCTGATCAAGGATCGAACCCATTCTCCCTTAAATGGAAGCACACAACCTTAACCAAGGAACTGCCAGGGAAGTCCCCAGTATCTGCCTTTTGACAGAAGTGTTTAGTTCACATTTAATGTAATTATTGATATGGTTAGATTTATACTTGGTATTTTTCTATTTGTTTTCTGCATGTCTAAATCTTTTTTGTTACTCTTTTCCTCCTTATTGTCTTCTTTTATGTTAAACAAAAATTTTATTGTCTCATTTAAATTGCTCTGCTGATTTAACTATACATTTTGAATTATCTTAGTAGTTTCTATAGGGATTACAATATAATACATTTTAATTGACCACAATCTACTTCAGGTTAATATTTATGTTATTCTAGTAAAACACAGAAACTTTGCTATACTATAGCTCCATTTCCTTCTCTTTCCTTACATCTGTACTTCTATAGATGCTGTTTATATACTTATTTTAAATATATTTTTATTTTATGTATTTATATTTAGGTAGTTTATAAAACATATAGATATGGCATACAAATGTGCCATTACATCTTATGTATGTTATATACCCCAAAACACAATGTTATTTTTTTTAAACAATCTTGTGTGTCTTAAGAGAAAAAAAGAAAAATGTATACATTTATATTTACCCACAAATTTACCACTGTTTATAGTCTTCATTCCTTTCCTTGGATTTGAATTTCAGGCTGGCATCATTTCTTTTCAGCTGGAAGGACTTCTCTAGTATAAGTCAGGTCTAATATCAATTCCCCCAGGCTCTGTTTATCTGAGAATCACTTCCATTTTCAGTTCTGAAGGACAGTATGGTGGTTAATTTTATGTGTCAGCTTGACTGTGCCATGAACTGCTCAGATTAAACATTTCTGGGTCTGTCTGTGAGGGGGTTTCCAGCTGAAATTAGCATTTAAATTGGTGGGCTCCGTAAAGTAGATTGCCTTCCCCAGTGTGGGTAGATATCATTCAATCCATTAAAACCCCAAATAGGACAAAAGACAGAGAAAGGAAGAACTTATCCCTTTTTTTGTCCTGCCTGCCTGCTGAATTGGGACACTGGTTTCCTTCTGCCCTTGTACTGGGAGTTTCATCACTGGCTCTCCTGATTCTCACTCAGACTGGAATTATATCATCAGCTCTCCTAGACCTCTGGCTTGCATTTGGTAGATTGTGGGTCATCTCAGCCTCCATTATTGAGTGAGCCAATTCCTCATAATAAATGTCTCATACAGTATAGATACATAGAGCTCTGTCTTCAGCGCTCGCTCGCTCGCTCTCTCTCTATATATATATATATATATATGGCACTTACAATGTACCACTTCAATAAGCTTCTTTCACATTCAGTACTCAAACAAAGCAAGCATGCTTACCAGAATCTACCAACACTAGTTACTGGGTTGACCAAAATTTTGAATTTTTCCATAGTTACAGAAAAACTCAAACTTCTTGGCCAACCCAATAGAACAAGTACTGATATATGACTTAAAAGAAAAAAAAAAGTTCTAAATAGTTCCAATAGATGTGGTAGGTAAGTTCTTCCACCACACAGACCCATGTAGACTCTTTCAAAAGGGATCTGTCTTGATATCGCCATCTGAAATGTGTGATGAAGAGACATTTGACCACAGAACTGAGGCACTGTTGAAGTCATCCTGGCACTGATTATAAGAGAAACTGCAGAATGCTTTAAGAAAATTCCAAAGACCTGTTTCATGCATAAACTGATTTTTTTTTAATATTGACATCAGCAGTCCAATACTAGCATACTTTAAGGGTCAAAAACTTCATGTAAATGCTTCCAGATATCAGGACTAGGTGATATAGACTAGAGAGCAATAAAGTGCCTGCATTCAGATCATGCCAACTCAACTTTGAATCTGGCTTTTTGTATTTCATGAAACTTGCCTTGCCTGAATATAAACAGTACAAGGCAGTGTGAAATTTCCACATCATTTTCCTCTTTTTGTTCCATTTACAGCAAGAAGCATTTATTTTCCCCTGCAGACACATATTTATGTGTTTTGCTCAGCAGGGGAAGCTCACATTACCAGAGTGAGCTTATTTTAAACTTGTGAACAGATGCTTTCGTATGCATAGAAAGGAACTAGCTAATAATCACATCAAGGAGGAGAACTGGGGTAGATACTAGATACGCAGGACCAACTGAGTACAGGGGCTGCATCGAAAGCATGAGGGCTCTTACTAGGTAAGCAGAAGAGTTCATTATCTCAAGTCAAGCTGTAGAGGAAGGAATTTGAGAGTATTGCCTCCAGTTAAAAGTGCCTTAGTTACGTTCCCTGGAGTAAGTGTGTATGTGAAAGTCACTCAGACGTGTCTGACTCTTTGCAACCCCATGGGCTATATAGTCCATGGAAGTCTCCAGGCTAGAATACTGGAGTGGGCAGCCATTCCCTTCTCCAGGGGGCCTTCCCAACCCAGAGATCGAACCCAGGTCTTCTGCATTGCTGGCGGATTCTTTATTTGCTGAGTCACCAGGGAAGCCCAAGAATACGGGAGTGGGAAGCCTATCTATTTTCCAGGGGATCTTCCCAACCCAGGAATTGAACTGGGGTCTCCTGCATTGCAGGCAGATTCTTCAGTTGACCTATGAGGGAATATTATTCCTTCCCTGGAATAATATTAGTGTCAAAGTTGCTCATACCTGGCTTACCTGTTTGCCACTACTGTGCTTATAATATGAGGCTTCAACTTTAGGACTCCCTTTCCATCAGCCAAGGTCAGCCATGTGTCATTCAGAAGACGATGACAATTTAGAGCAATATATATATATGTGTATATATGTGTGTGTGTCTGTATTGAGGTATAGTTGCTTTATAATATTACATTAGTTTCAAGTATGTGTGTTTTGCTCACTTAGTCACATCCAACTCTTTGAGACCCCATGGACTGTAGCCCGCCAGGCTCCTCTGTCCATGGAATTCTTCAGGCAAGAATATTGGAGTGGGTTGCCATTTCCTCCTCCAGGGGATCTTCCCCACCCAGGGATTGACCCCGGGTCTCCTGCATTGCTGGCAGATTCTTTACCATCTGAGCACCAGGGAAGCCCAAGTATACAAGACAGTAACTCAAACTTGTTATAGATTATACTTCATTTAAGTTATAAAATATTGATAGTATGCCCTGTGCGGTAAAATATAGCCTTGTATTACTGTTGTTCTGACTCTTTGCAACCCCACGGACTGCAGCATGCCAGGCTTCCCTGTCCTTCCACATCTCCTGGAGCTTGCTCAAGCTCATGTCCATTGAGTCAGTGATGCCATCCAACCATCCTTATAGTTTTATTATTTTATATATAATAGTTTATATATAGTAATCCCATATCCCTACCTTGCCCCTCTCCCCACTGGAAACCACTAGTTATATCTGTGAATCTGTTTCTGTTTTGTTATATTCATTCTTTTTTTTTTTTTAAGATTCCATGCATAAGTGATTACATACTGTGTCTTTCTCTGTCTGACTGATTTCACTAAGCATAATATTCTCTAGGTCCATCTGTGTTTTTGCAAGTGGAAAATTCTCCTTTTTCTGGCTGAGTAGTATTCCATTGTATGTGAGTGTGTTTACACACATACATACACTCAGTGGAAGAATGGGAGAAGTGGTGTGTGTGTGTGTGTGTATCTCTATGTGTGTGTATATATGTGTGTATATATAATTTTTTGATCCATTCATCTGTTGTAGATGGACACTTAGATTGCTTCCTTCTATGTCTTGGCTATTATAAATAGTGCTGCTATGAATATTGAGGTGCAAGTATCTTTCTGAATTAATGTTTTTTTCTTTGACTATATTAATATATCCAAAGAATGGAACTGCTGGAGCATGTGGTAGTTTTATTTTTAGTTGTTTTGCATATCTCCAGACTATTTTCCATAATGGCTACACCACTTTACCAACAATGTGAGAGAGTTCCCTCTTCTCCACATCCTTGCCTACATTTATTATCTGTGGTCTTTCGGATGACAGCCATTCTGACAGGTGTGAGGTGATATCTCTTTGTGGTTCTGATTTGCATTTCTCTGATGATTAGCAATTTGAGTATCTTTTCATGTGCCTGTTGGCCATTTGTATGTCTCCTTTGGAAAAATGTCCTTTTCAGGTCCCATTTTTTAGGGGTTATTTATCATTTTGCTATTGAACTGTGTGAGCTGTTTATATATTTTGTATATTAACCCCTTATCAGATTAATATCATTAATATCATATCATTTGCAAACATTTTCTCACACTCAGTAGGCTGCCTTTTTGTTTTGTCTGTGATTTCTTATGCTGTGCAAAAGCTTTTTAAGTTTAACTGGGCCCATTTGTTTATTTCTGCTTTTGTTTCCTTTGCCATAAGAGACAGATCTAAAGAAAATATTGCTATGATTTATGTCAGAGTGTTTAAAGCAATATTTTTAAAGTAACTCAAATAAATCTAGTTCTGGGCAGTCAGACTGGAATACCACTAAGAAGTGTGTCCTAATTCATGTAGGCTGGGCCATGGCCCCAGATGTAGCAACTTAATCCATCTTCCAAGATGGGAGTCAGGTTGATGTGAGTCAGGATAAGAACCTGGTTACCTTCCTAGTATTCTCCAGCTGTGAGCTGACTTTGAACATGAAAACTCCTAAAGCGTTTACGATTTTGTTAAAATTTATGAGCTTTTCTTTTGCTTCAGTTTTCTATCCTAAGTCTCCTAATATATCCAACAATAACTATAATGCCAAGTTAAACCCAGTTATTTTGGTATGGTATATTCTTTTCTCACAAAAAGAAATTTATGAAATCTAGAAATTCTCTTGATTTATGGGTATCCTGCTTTGACATAAGTCCAACTAGTATTACAACAGCATAGCCACTATTTTCTTTGAAATACAGTGTCTTTTCTTAGTTCCTCCTGCACTTTGATGCTAGTAAGGAAGTACAAAAGTTGTTAAGCACTAAAATGTATTTATTAGATTTACGTGCCTGACCCATTCTCCCTGACAGTGGAAACAGACCGTTTCCAAAAAGGAATTGCTGCTGCTGCTGCTGCTAAGTCACTTCAGTTGTGTCCGACTCTGTGTGACCCCATAGACGGCAGCCCACCAGGCTCCCTCGTCCCTGGGATTCTCCAGGCAAGAACACTGGAGTGGGTTGCCATTTCCTTCTCCAATGCATGAAAGTGAAAAGTGAAAGTGAAGTCGCTCAGTCATGTCCAACTCTTAGCGACCCCATGGACTGCAGCCTACCAGGCTCCTCCATCGATGGGATTTTCCAGGCAAGAGTACTGGAGTGGGGTGCCATTGCCATTAAAATCATTCAAATATGTCTTTGTAACTGCAAATGAATTAATCCTTTTATAATAAGTTACATCTATATAACTGGAAAATATATACAGTCACTACCTTGGGAAACTGAAATAAAACCCATTAGGAGTTTAGGAAAGGACCCAAGACAACTGTTTTCAGAGGGTTCTTTACACTGTGAACATAAAATGATGCATGAGAGGTAAAAATCTTGAGAAAAATACTTAATACTTAGGGGAAAAACAAACTTTTTTTAGCTGATTTATTATCTCCCCTTCTCTCACAAGCAACACAGAGCACCAATATAAACTGGAACATGGAGAATAATCTGGAGGGCCACCAGACAACCGTCTGTTCTGTGATCCAGTTTATTTACTGCAGTAGTTCACAAAGTGTGTCCCTGGACCAGCAGCATCAGCATCACCTGGAAACACATTAGCAATGCCGCTCCTCAGATCCCACCTCACACCCACTTCTGGTGTATTTCCCAGCACCACCAAACAATCCACCAGGTCTAAGGGACACAGATTGTGTGTCTTATAAATTTAACTCAACTCTGACACCGTCTACCCAGAGATAGTGTCAGACTCCACAGGTGAAGGGTTCAATCCCACAAGACGGCTCCCACTTCAGACACCAGTCCCAAGTCCAGGCTGTCCCCTGTGTTCTGACCAACCAGCTCTAAACCTGAGTTCCTACAACCTCCTTCTTGGGTTTGATGATTTGCTGGGATGGTTCCCAAAGCCCAGGAAAACATCTTCTTGCATTTACCAGATTATTATAAAGGATGCAGATGAACACCCAGATGAAGAGGTACATAGGTGAGGTCTGAGAGGATCCCTAGGCAGAGATTCTGTCCTATGGAGTTGGGTGGTTCATCAGTCCTGAAGATCATTAAATTTTCTTGCTCAAAAGTTTTGATGCAGCTTCATCTCCAGCTCCCACCCACTCCCCAGAGGTCAGTGGATTGGGCTGAGAGCTCCAGCCTTCAGTTGCTGCTTGGTCTCTCTGATAACCAGCCCCATCAGCCCCATCCCATCACTGACTCACATAAATGCTGGTGCACTCAAAAGGGTCTCCTTGCGAACAACAAGACACTCCTATTGCTCGAAAAACTCTAAAAGCTTGTAGGAGCTCTGTTCCAGGAACCACAGAAAAAAGACCAAATATATTTCTTACTATACCACATACTGAATCAGAAATGCTGGGAATGGGGCCCAGTAGTCCTTCACCTGACAAATTCTCCAGACCCTGACACTCACTAAAGTTTAGGTACTATTCCTTTATGATTTTTTTTTCTAATTCTGGGGCCTGGATTTATAAATTTGCCACATCTCAAAAAGAGAGCAGAGGAAAACTCAGTTTCAAAAAAACAAAAACACTTCAAAGGATATAACAGAATCAAAACTGAAGGCCATTGCTTTGGCTGCAGAATCAGCTAATGCATTTTATGTTAGACCTCATCAGTTATTTTTTTTTTATTTCCTTTCAACCCCAATATCTTGGAATTAGGTTTTATTGTACTAAAAAAGAAAAAAGGCTACTATTCACCCAGAAGGTACTAGAACAACACACAAGCAGCATCTGGCTGCTGCTCATACTGTACAAGGCTTTAAGTAAATCTTTTCAAAAGGTAAAGAACACAAACCACAAACACACAGAACACTGCTCTTAGAAGGACATTTACAATTAATGGAAATTACAAATGAAAGAGCACAATGTGAACGTATCAGGGCAGGAGCTCGGCAGAAAGCAGAGTTCACTCCAGATGGTTCAAATAAACAGATCTGAGTGACGGGGAGATTTCAGAGTGGGGGTGTGGGGTGGGAGGCAGGGTTTCGGGAACAAATGAAGGAGAGCCAGGAACCCAGAGGCTGGCCAACAGTGTGCAGCCCACTAGACTCCCCTGGAAGGAAGAGACAAAGGAAGGAAAGCGTGTCACTCAGGAAGAAGTTCACCCAGTGGGAAGTATTTTCATGGAGGGACCCACCTGCCACCCAAGATGTGGATCCAGAGCAAGGAAGGAAGGAAGAAGAAATATCTGGACTTATCCTCTCCTGCCCTCCATTCTTTCGACTCCCATTTGCCAGACTCAAGCCGAGGCCAAGGAACCTGCTGATCCAATCATAGGGCCCACCTCTCAGGTTGTAGTGCAAAGCTTAGAAGGAGGAGAATAAATGGGTGCAGTGAGGTAACAGAGAATAATGAGGTAAAAGAGACCAATTAGGACTTTGAGGCTTTGACCCTCATTTAACTCTGATTATGGGAACTGGTGCATTATTTCTTTTATGACAGATAACTTTAATGTTGAACTCCAATTCCTGTAAGGTCTTCAAACAAATATTTACTGTCTCAACATTGCATTAACTCTAAAGATATAAGCAACTCTCCCCCAATTAAAAACCAGAATTGTCATGGATTTTTAGAACTTTTGATCTAGAAAATGTCATTGAAACAATCTGTGTAGTTAAATAGCTTTGAAACATTGTTGGTATTCCACAAGAACTACTCAAAAGACACTAGTATATTTTAATTAACATGTTTTAGTAGCAAAATTATATTTAAGTTATATTTTGTTATCCTCCTCGTAACTTTACAAGTAATTTTTGACACATGTTAAACCCGACCAGAGGGTTTTACTTGATATAAAACCACCAGAGAATTTAGCAACATTATGAAAGTTCTGGTTAATACTCAAAGTTCTAAAGCATATCAAGCTCCAATTTTGTATCCTGTGGTGAACGTGTCACTAGTGGAGGGGGAGGGACACAGAGTCACCTTAAAGCAGTTGCCTCTACTTTACGGATGAAGACCAACTAGATTCCTGAGAGGAGGGCAGACCCAGTGGCAGGCTGTGGCTGGCTTGTACTGGCCTAAGAGAGCCACTTCTCTGCATTTCTTATCAACTCTGCACAGAGTTGTCTATGCGGGTTCCATAGGAATTGGCACAAAGTACAATTAAGGGCTCCCTTCCTTCCTTCTTTCCTTTTCCTTCCTTCCTTCTTCCTCCATTCCCTCATCGATGTACTTATTTAGTCATTCACTCGTGCATGAATGCTGAGTTTTAAGCCAACTTTTTCACTCTCCTCTTTCACTTTCATCAACAGACTCTTCAGTTCCTCTTCACTTTCTGCCATAAGGGTGGTATCATCTGCAAATCTGAGGTTATTGATATTTCTCCCAGCAATCTTGATTCCAGCTTGTGTTTCTTCCAGTCCATCATATCTCATGATGTACTCTGCATATAAGTTAAATAAGCAGGGTGACAATACACAGCCTTGACGTACTCCTTTTCCTGTTTGGAACCAGTCCATGTTCCATGTCCAGTTCTAACTGTTGCTTCCTGGCCTGCATACAGATTTCTCAAGAGGCAGGTCAGGTGGTCTGGTATTCCCATCTCTTGAAGATTTTTCCACAGTTTGTTATGATCCACACAGTCAAAGNGGATTCATGTCGATGTATGGCAAACCCAATAGAGTATTGTAAAGTCAAATTAAAAAATAAATAATTAAAAATAAAATAAAATATTATAGAGATATAGTATATCATGGGCCTCCCTGGTGGGTCTGCGGTAAAGAATCTGTCCAAAATGCAGGAGCCTCAGGAGACTTGGGTTCGATCTCTGGGTCAAGAAGATCCCCTGGAAAAGGGAATGGAAACCCACTCCAGTATTCTTGCCTGGAGAATTCCCATGGACAGGGGAGCCTGGCAGGCTACAGTCCATGGGGTCACAGAGAGTCAGACACGACTGGAGTGACTTAGAGCACGCAAGCACACACAGTGTGTGTGTGTATCCTGATACAGCTTTCTGTCTTCCACCCTTGTGAGATTTTTAGAAATGAAACTGTCCTTAATTTGTTTATCCCTAATACTAACCTAATATATAGCAGATCCTCATTAAGTATTTGTTGACTGAATGAGTAAATGATGGGAAAAAAAGGAATATACAGTAAAGAAAATTTGCAACTCCCTCTACNGGTCACAGAGAGTCAGACACGACTGGAGTGACTTAGAGCACGCAAGCACACACAGTGTGTGTGTGTATCCTGATACAGCTTTCTGTCTTCCACCCTTGTGAGATTTTTAGAAATGAAACTGTCCTTAATTTGTTTATCCCTAATACTAACCTAATATATAGCAGATCCTCATTAAGTATTTGTTGACTGAATGAGTAAATGATGGGAAAAAAAGGAATATACAGTAAAGAAAATTTGCAACTCCCTCTACCACCACTAGAGGGAATCACATCCCCGTCAAGATTATTCTTGGAGCTAATGGATTTTTTTTTTTTTTTTTAAATAAACAAGGCTGTTCAAATCTGAGAAATCTTCCAGACTGCATTATCGAACCCACCCAAGGGGACTGAATTTAAACCATTCCTAACGGTGAAATGTGTCTTCTGTGATTTGACAGTCCCAAGATACCCCATCTTATTCAAATTCACTGTACTTAATATCTGCTCCATTCAATCTGACACTGATCAAAAGCAGGCTTATTTGTTACCAAATTGTATCCTGTGTCTGTGTCTTGCCTCCACAACAGGCAAGTAAGCTCATGTTTAAGCTCATTTCTCTCTAATTAGCCAGCTCAGTTCTAATCAGTAAAGGAGTGTGAAAATATTTAATTGAATGAAAAGGTTGACATTCTCCCTTGAATCATGCTATGCTAAGAAAATCTAATATGCAAAAATTCAAATATATAAAACAAAAATTATGTGCTTATAAGAATGTTCTCAGATTTATAGACAATTTCAACACAAACGTACAATAGAAAGCCTCTCTGGATACACTTAAGATATGATCTTGTTTGTAGAATTAAGAGGGCAGCCACTTTTACAAGGGACAGTTATGACTTAAATAGTGACAGGCTCTTGCAAATGAGACCTAAGGGCAGATAAACCCACTCAAGATACACAGAGTTGCTTCCAGAGGAAGGCGTGACTGGAATGTGTTTGATGTTTTTTTTAAAAAAAAAAAAGGAAGAAAAAACATCAATGATGAGAGAGCTACTTAGTTGCAGAGCTGCTATGTCATAGAGGTTGTGATACATAAGAAAGTCAGGAATGGCACTTCTCAGCCTCCAGCGGTACCCACAAGAGGCACAGTGGCTGCTAGAACGCAAATCTCAGTTCTGCCACTCGCTGCCACCTTGAATAAGTTACGCAACCTCTCAATGCCTCTGCTGCTGCATGTGCAAAGTGGGATGCTAATTAGGACCACCTGCTAATGAGACAATACATGAAAAGTGGCTGAAATAGTACCTGGCACACGGAAAAGAAACAAAACAGTCACCATTACTCATAAGCTCACTCAACAAATTACACCGAAAATTGTCAACAAATTGCGAGCACAGAGTAGATACTAGGTAAGCGTAGGCTGTTATTATGAGAGTAGGGCCCCCCACAGCCCATTAGTGTTTTGATCCTCATGGAAGTGTGTTCCCATTACATGTAAGTGGTCATGACCTACACTATAGCTTGAAAACACCAGCTAGGATGATTACACTGGTTCCTCTATTCTGATTCATTTCAGTAAGTAACCTTTTGATAGTAAGTTGGCATCGTATGTAAACATTTTGCTAAGGAGAAACTGGTGAGTATAACTAATATGCCACCCCTTATCAGTTTAGGCTGGAGAAGGAAACGGCGACTCACTCCAGTACTCTTGCCTGGAAAATGCCATGGATGGAGGATCCTGGCAGGCTACAGTCCACGGGGTGGCAAAGAGTTGGACACGACTGAGCAACTAACACTATCAGTTTAGCATACAAAATAAGGGTATTTTTCCTTTAATGTTCAATTTGGGACCCAAGTCCCTACCTGACCAAATTAACAGGAATGAAGCCCTTCCAGGGATCTTTTCCCATAAATATTTGTAACGAAACAGAGTTCTTTCAGTTCAGTCAACAAGTATTTATTAAGCACCTTCCATGTGGTAGGCACCACTGGACACTGTAGTTGAATACTGTAATAAAACAGCCCTTCAGAAACCCTACTTTCATGAGACTCACATCTTGGTGGAGGAGACAAATGATAATTAGGGCATGAGTTAAATAACATCATAGCTGGATAGGGATGTACCAAGGAGGAAAAAGAAAGCAAGAGGGATCTGTGGGGGAGGGGGAGGCGATGTAAATTTCGGTAGAGAAGAGGAAAGTCTGGACCTGAAGGAGCTGAGGGTGGCAATCGTTAGTCTAAGAGCCAGTTGACCTTTCCCACTGAGAGTTTTAGGAACTCAGATGTTCCCCAGTCTCCGCAACTGCTCACCCCAAACCATCACTCCTGCTGAACTCACAGGCATCAGAGGTACCCCATGACTGCCAGGACCACATCCCCCATGCGCAGGTGCATTCTCCTCATCCCAGAGGTCCTCATGCCCTGTATCCCCCGCTACTGCTACCTGTGACAAAGAGGAAGGCTGGTGGGCCTGTCTTCCATATCCTCCGTAGGGTAGAATCCTCCACCCACACCTTTCTTCCTCCCCATCTCTCTCAGTTGGTCCCGGCAACCAGAGCATCCCTCCCTCTCCTGCTTTTGACCACAGAATCAGCCACCTCCTAAGATGACAGGAAGGAAGGTCTTCATGGCCCAAAGAGATAACCTCCAAATCAAATACTTTGACACTGATCTGATGCCTACGGTCTGGGGCAGTCCATCTCAGCCACAGGCCCCTTCTTATAAAACAATTCTGATTTGGAGGTCAGTCAACATTTCCTGTAAAGGGCCAGATAGGAGACTTCCCTGGTAGTCCGGTGGTTACGATTTTGCCTTCCAATACAGGGGGTTCAGTCCCTGATTGGGGAGCTAAGATCCCTCCCACATGCCTTGTGGGACAAAAAACATAAATCATACTATGGCAAATTCAGTAAAGATTTTAAAAATCTTCCACATCAAAAAAGAAAAAATAACTTAAAAAAAAATAAAAGGCCAGGTAGTAAATTAAATATTTTAGGTCTGTGAGTCACATAGGTTTCTATCCCATATTCTTACTTTTGTTTTACAAATCCATTTAAAAATTTTTAAGGGTTCTAGCTCATGGATTGTACACAGACCACAGGTCTTCGTTTCGCAATCCTTGTCCCAATCTCTTTGTTGGTTATCAACAATAATAGATTTTCCCCTTGGTTTATAAGTCAGTGTTTTGTTGATTTATTTTTGTTGGTTTAACATTAACAATGTTAATAAACATTAACAATGATCTGCTGCATCAGATAATGTATCAGTTGTAAAACCTGACATATAAGAGGCATCTACTTTGTTGTAGGGTGAAAAAAAAAAATGTGTTATTTGAATGTCAGGCACCAAGGTTCCTCTTGAGGAGGCAACGGTCTTTGAGAAGACCTTGATAGATTGATCGCCTTGGATGTGGAGAGTGACAGTCCACGGGCATGGCTGGGATGGAGTTACACTGTAGCAGACATCAGTGAGCAAATGAACACTGTGGGGGAAAGCAGATGGGCGGAGAGGGGGAGGGGGAGATTGGTGCTGGACAGCGTGGGAGGTGAGTGAAGCCCATGAGGAAACGTGGACAGAGACGCAGTCCTGTGGCTGAGTGGCCCAAAGGCTGTTTTATTTCAAGGCTGAATAACATCTCATCTCAAGCTATTTGTATTGCTGTAATATAAACTCTTTCCAGATCCCAGACCTCCAGTTTATGTTTTTTCTTCACCAGTAGGAATGTGGGTAGCTTCAAAACAGGATTTATGTGAAGATATAGAACGAGATCAAAGATCTGGGCTTAGAAGGCAGCTCTGCTGATCTGGCTGGCCTGCCCCTCCTGAGATCAGCTGCAGCTGCTCCACTCAATTGGAAGGCCAGGGAGCCAGCTTCTGCCTGGCCTGGCTCAGCAGGATACCAACACAGCCCCATGGTATCTGATTCCACTAGGGGAGAGGTAATTCCCCCCAAGCAGATGAGGGCGCTATGACCAGGAAGATGGGGACGCAAAACAACAGATGCCTCCTACGCCCACATCTCCCGTGAGTGGTATCTGAAGAATGAGGGAAAGAAGCAGGGACCCACATTCTGGTCATGTGCAGGGAGAAGAAGGGAACAGCCACCAAAGATGAGAGTTCAGAGGAGACAGGAGCTCAAGAACCAAAGGTGGCCCTGAGAAATGAGTCCCTAAAATGTACATAAATCCTAGGAGAGGTCACTGCGATTTCCCCAGGATGTTGAAGGGGCTTGGGAGCCAATTTTACAAAAATTCTAGATCGTCTATTGTTTCCCCTCACCCGCTATCCCTTAATCTGTGGCTCTACTGATCCTGGGAGATTGGGGATCAGGCTTGAATACAGCGGTAAAGAATCCACCTGCCATGTAGGAGATGCAGGTTCGATCCCTGAGTCAGGAAGATCCCCTGGAGGAGGAAATGGCAACCCACTCCAGTATTCTTGCCTGGAAGATGGACAGAGGAGCCTGGTGGGCTCCAGTCCACAAGGTCGCAAGGAGTCGGACACGACTGTGCAGCTGAGCACACATATACTTGATAGATGCCTCAGGGTCAGGAACAGCACCTCTGAGGTCACTGCCTGAGCAGCCAACCAGCTTCTCTCACTTAAATGTAAAAAGGGAGTCCATTATTTAATACCTCTTTATCAGAAAGTCCCTCAATACATGAATCCTAGAATTTCGAAATTAAGAAAGGGTCTTTTCAGATCTTCCATTCACCCACTTTATTTGCCTGCCCATTGGGATTCTAATCCAGAGTTTCTGTTTAAAGTGTGATTCTCAGGGCAGCAGCAGCAGCAACAACAACCGGGGAAGTTGTTAACAATGCTAATTCTAAGGCCCATCCCTGATCTACTGAGTCAGAAATTTGAGGGGGAAGAGAAGCAATCTGTATTTGTAACAAGCTTTCCAGACACTTCTTGTGCAGGCTTAACTTTGAAAACCACCAGTCTATGGGATTTGTCCAAAGTTAGGGAATTCGTGAAAGTGCCAGGAGAAGATTTTCAGCTCTTGTATCTTTTATGTCTCATTCAAATCTCTCCACTGAAATCTGGCCATTTCCTTGCTTTCTGCACAAGTAGTAATATTTTGTTTCAGTCAACCCTGTATCTGTGCCCCCAGAGTTAGCAGATTTCTAGGAATTTTATCACCACTGCAAAGATTTATTTTTCCTTGTTTCCACAAAGTCAACCCTGACTTATTTCCTCTGAGGTTATGAGGGAGGACACAGTCAGTGTCCAGTTTCTTCCCCAAACATTTTCTTCCCAGTAACTTCAATTACCCTGTCCCAAGTGGCTAGAGTTCTAAGACACCTCTTAAATTTCAGTGCTTCAGGGTCATTCAGCAAAGGACCTAGGGACATTTTCTGGCCTCACAATGCTGCCCAGAATCTTGGAAGAGGCAATGTTCCACCTCGAGCTTAGCCCAAAGAAGTGCACACTCAGGCTTATATCAACTGGGTCATTTCTTCCATTGCAATATCTTCTCAATTTTCTCTGAGTTTATTCCCTTCCCAGCATCATAACGCCCAATTCCCATGAGCAGCTGTGGAGGTGTTATAGGAGAGGTGGAGAGAATAAGCCTTCCAACAAGACCTCTGGTACTAACGTAGACACTTGTCCTCAGAGGAACCCACAGTCATCTTGTTCTTGTTGGATTTGGCTACCTTGTGACATACAGCACTTTCCTATGAACACTTAAATGTTTCCATTGAAGGGGAATCTTAATCTGGCCTCTCCTAATATCTTGGCACCCCTCAGGGGATATCCCACATCAATAAGGGAGTTAAATATCAAAGTCATACAAGTCATAGGGGAAGAGTGATGGCTTGCTATGGTAGCTACTAGTTTCAGGAAAAGTGATTACAAGCTATCACCAGGCACCCCTGTTAAGGGCCTTAATCAAGAAATCCAGGCTGCCGGAAAGCTGAGAAACAAAGGGAAGAGACATCAGCTAAAGCTGGTTTAAAGACAGAGCTGTCCAACCCCCAGGCAGAACACCGTCTCACATCCTTCAAATGGTCAAGCGTCCTGTTTCAAGACTGCTTCACAGCTTGTTTGTCCCTCCTCCACACCACATTTGCAAGGGACAGCCCTGACGCGGTGATCCTACCAGTCCTTTCCCTCCTTTTTACAAAAGTTTAAAAAAAAATCCGAGCTCATACACTACTTACAGAATACCTTCTTCCCTTCACAGTGTATCTATAACATATTTTTGGGTCATGGTCTATTTTTTATTATTGTCCATGTAGAGTCTCAGGGTAAATAAATAGGTATCATAATGCAACCAACCTGATCCCTATTTGGAGGCATTTACATTCGTGACTGTATTGCCTTTGTAGTGCATTCAATCATTTATCAGTATAAAATTGATTACATTTGATGCATTTAGTATTCTGGTCTTGAGTCCTACTTTGTATGGTTTTAATCTTAGTACATATGGATGTGTTCCCTTTGATTGCATTCATCTCTGATATTTCTGCCCATCCCATTACTTCTCAAGTTTCTCTGTCATCTTCACTTTCTGTTTATTCATTTATTTATATTCATTATATGATATCTAGCTGATATATTCAATTTATAAACAGCTTTAGGGCCCAAATTTCTTTTTATCCCCACTTCATCTGAGAGTCTTCTGTCTCTTAATAGAGATCTTAAAGTCACTCATAGCTATCATATCATGACAACGGTTCTACCTGATCTTTGTTCTGCCAATTTACTTTAGAATTTTTATTTGTAATGCTTCCTGGTTTTTTCCCTTTTGTTTCTCACTACAGTAAATAAGTTTAATCTTTTTTCCTCACTCAAGACTTGGAAACTGCATACTTTTGTGTTTTTCATTTGAACTTAATTTAAAATGTATAGATAGAGTTGAATTATACCTTTTTCATTAATTTAAAAAACTATATAAGTAAAGCATAAATATATTTGCATTTAAAAATTCAAGTAAGACCAAAGTATGTTCCATAAGGGATAGGAATCTTTTTTTAAAGAATGTACAAATAACTGAATCACTTTGCTGTACACATTGTAAAGCAACTATGCTTCAATTAAAATAAATAAACAAAAAAGGAAAAAGACCAAAGTATGTAAAGTAAAAAGCGAGTTCCCCAGTCTCATGGCTCTTCCTACAGAGAATCTGATGCAAAATTCTCCAGACCTTTCTCTGTGCGTGTGTGAGTATGTTTATGTGAATAGACTTGCAGACTTTTAAAAAACACAAATAGGAACAACATACATTGATTACTACTTGCTTTTTTCACTTAATACTGTATTTCTTTGTAAATAAATATACAGTGCTATGTCAGTACTTACATATGTGTCATTTGTCATAAAAGTCCATTATATAAAAATTTTTTTAACTTTCAAAGGCCATATTTAAAAAAAATATTTATTTGGCTGAACTGGGTCTTAGTTGCAGCTCACGGGATCTTCGATCTTTGCTGTGTAGTTGCAACATGTGAACTCTTGAATGGTGGCGTGTGGGATCTAGCTCCCTGACTGGGGAGTAAACCTAGGCTCTCTGTATTGGGAGCCTGGAATCTAAACCACTGGACCACCAGGGGAAGTCCCATTCTATGGACTAATCTCATTTATTTAACCATTTTTCTACCCATAGACATTCATATTGATTCCTATTTTTCACTACTACAAACAAGGCACTAACAAAAAATTCTTTTATATACATCTCTGTGCACCTGTGGAAGTATTACTATAGTGTTAATACCTAGAAGTGAAATTACTTAGTCAAAAAGTATACACATTGAAGTTTTTAATATGTGTGTGTGTTAGTTGCTCAATTGTGTCCGACTGTTTGCAACCCCATGGACTGTAGCTCACCAGGCTCCTTTGTCCATGAAATTCTCCAGGCAAGAATACTGTGATAGGTTGCCATTTCCTTCTCCAGAGGATCTTCCCGACTCAGGGATCAAACCCGGGTCTCCTGCATTGCAGGTGGATGGTTTACTGTCTGAACTACTAGAAAAGTTTTTGATAGCTATAATCAAATCATCCTTCAAACTGTACCATTATATACTCTTAAAAACTCCATGGGATTACCTGTAGCCTCACATCCTTACTAATTCTGGGTTTTAACAATCTTTAAAAGATCTGCTTATCTGATGTCTAAAAATGCTATTACAGCATTGCTTTAATTCCTAGCTCACTGAGTGACAGTGAGGTATGACTCTTTTCATGTTTACTGACCATTTGGTTCTTTCTATGAACTCTCTGTACTTTGTCTGAACTCCATGTACTTTGCCCACTTGTTACATTATTCATCTTTTTTTCATATTAATCTGTAGGTATTAATCCTTGGTCTGCTATATGTGTGGAAAATATATGTTCTCAAAGTCTGTGGCTTGATTTTTAACTTTGTTTATGATGATGTTTGTCCTACAGAAGTTTAATATTTTGTGGCAATCGTATCTGTGAGTCTTTTCCTTCAAAGCTTGCTTTCCTACTGCACAGAAGTTTTAACAAATTCATACAGCCAAGTAACCACCACCAGAAAAAAAGATATGGAATGGTTTTATAAACCCCTGAATTCATTCATTCCCTTCTTCCCACACCCAGCCCCATGGCAACCATGGATGCATTTTCAAACATTTTTCATATAAACAGAATCATAACTTATGTAGCCTCTTACCTGACTTCATTCACTGAGCATAATGCACATGGAATTCATCCATGTTGTGTGTATTAGCTATTTGTTCTGGGTTTGTTTTGTTTTTTACTGAATAGTACTCTTTTGTATGGAATCATCCCTCAGTAACAGTGGGGGATGGGTTCCAGGATGGTCCCCCATTACCAAAATCCAGGGATGCTCAAGACTGACATAAAATGCTGCACTATTTGCATATCATCTACATACCTCCCCAACACTTTAAATATCTCTAGATTGCTCATAATACCTACTACAATGTAAATGCTGTGTGTATATAGTTACCAGCACATGGCAATTCAGGCTTCACTTTTTGAAATTTTCTGGAATCTTTTTCTCGAATATTTTTGATCCTCAGTTGAATCTGCCAGTGTAGAACTCCATAGATACATAGGGCCAACTGTACTACAGTTTGTTGATCCATTCAACAGCCAAAGGATATGTTTGTTGTTTCTGGGTTTGGGCCATTATGAATAAAAACATTATGAAAGGTTCTGAGGTGAGTATGTTTTCATCTCTCTTGGCTAAATACCAGGAAAGGGACTGCTGGATCATATGATATGTATGGGCTTCCTTGCTGGCTCAGTGATAAAAATCTGCCTGCAATGCAGGAGCCTCAGGAGATGTGGATTTGATCTCTGGATTGGGAAGAACCCCTGGAGGAGAGCATGGCAACTCACTCCAGTATTCTTGCCTGGAGAATCCTGTAGACAAAGGAGTCTGGTGGGCTACAGTCCATAGGGTCACAAAGAGTCGGACACAACTGAAGTGACTCAGCACACATGCACTCATGGTATGTGTAGACTTAACTTTGTAAGTTATCAAACTGTCTTCCAAAATGACTAAACTATTTTGCACTCTCACCTGCAGTGTATGAGGAGAGTTCCAGTTGCTCTTCCCTTAGTATTCTCAGTTTTTTTTTTAACATTCTAATAAATATATAATGGTACCTCATTGTAGCTTTAATTTGCATTTCCCTAACAATGACGCTGAGCATCTTTTGTTATATTTGTCTTCTTTGGTGAAGTGTCTCTTTAAATCATTTGTCTATTTAAAATATTGGGTTGCTTATTTTTTAGTATTGAATTTCAAAAGTTCTTCATATTTTTTCAATACAAATCCTTTGTGAGATATGTAACATGCAAATATTTCTCCTAGTCTGTGGCTTTCTTTCTCATTCTTTTCATTGTCTTCTGCAGACAAAGATTTCATTTTAATGAAGTCTAATTTACAATGTTTTTTTCCTCATGGCTTAAGCTTTTGGTATTGTATCTAAGAAATCTTTGCCTAACCCAAAGTTCATAAAAATTTTGATTTTCCAGAAAACTTATGGTTTTGAATTTTACATTTGGGTCTATAATCCATTTTTTATTAATTTTTGTATCAAGTGAAAGGTCAGATTGAGTTTTTGTATATGGATTTTGTTTGATCACCAACCATAGAAAATACTATTATTTTTCTTTTGTTTTGTGTTTGCACCCCTGTCAAAAACTCAATCGGCCAATTTGATCTGTTTCTTGAATCTCTCTTCTGTTCCATTAATCCTAGATCTATCTTTTCATCACACTCTCCCAATCACTGTAGTTTTATAATAACTCTTGGAATCAGGTAGTGTGAACCCTCCCACTTTGCTCTTCTTTACCAAAACTATCTTGGTTATTTTAGTTTGTCTTTCTGTATCAGTTTTAGATACAGTATCTAATAAAAATAATAATCCTACTGGAATTTTTATTAGGCTTGTATTAAACTATTAATCAGTTTTGGAAGAATTAACATCTTCCCAATATTGAGTCCCCCAATCCATGTAGAAAGTATCTTTCTCTCTTTATTTATGTATTTGCTGTCTTTCATCATCATCTTATAGTTTTAAGTATACAGAAAATGCATATTTTTAAAATGTATACTAAATATTTCACTGGGGGATACGAAAATGGTAATGTTTTTGGTGGTAAAAAATAATTTTTAAAATTTTTTATTTTTAATTGTTTGTTGTTAATATATAAAAATACTATTGATTTTTGTGTCCTGCAACCTTACCAAAATTACTCATTAGTTCAAGTGACTTTTTGGTAGATTCCTTTGACTTTTCTAAATAGACAATCATGTCTGAAGATAGTTTTATTTCTTCCTTCCCAAGCTGTATGACTTTTCCTTGCCTTATTACACTAAGTCCTCTGATATAATGCTGAGTAGAAGTAAGAGAGTGAACATCCTTGGCTTGTTTTCTATCTCAGGAAAATCATTCGGTATTTCATCATCAAGTCCAATGTAGGGTTTTTTGTAGGTGCCCTTTATCAAATTAAGGACATTCCTTTCTGTTGCCAGTTTTTAAAGAGTTTTTAATCACCAGTGGATTTTTACTTTTGTTAAGAATTTATTCTACATCTATTGAGATGTTTATCCCAGCGATTTAAATTTTATTTTTATGCTGAGATCTCTAATCCACCTAGTATTTCTTTTTTATACTGTACATGGAAGTGACTGAACTTTATTTTGCTCCAAACGACTAATTATTGAAACAATTATTGAAATTGCATATAATTTCCTCTCTCACTTGAAATGTCACTTTTATCATACATTGAACTCTCATACCTCTGGACCATCTTTTTTGTTTCATCAATTTATTGGTCTACGCTTATGCCAGTCTACACTGAATTAACTACTAAATTTGATACGTTTTCATATCTGCTAGAAAAATGTTATTCCTGCCATTTTAGTCATCCAATGAATCTCAATCAGTTTGCCAAATTACGTCAGAAACTTGTTGATATATTGTTTGGGATAGCATTAAATTTATAAATTTGGTGGAATAATTACCTTATAGCACTGAGATTTTCTGATAAGAAACAGATGTATTTCTCCATTTATTCTGGCTTTCATTTGTGAACTTTATTCTTTTATATACTTTCTTTCATGAAGATCTTTATATATTCAACCTTACCGATATCTTACTATTTGTAGTTTCTGACATTTTTGGATTTTTCCAAGTAGATGGAAATATTTGCCAAAAGTAATAGTTTTGTATCTTCCTTTTCAATATTTATATATCTTATTTCTGGCCCCATCTCTTTTTCATTGCTGCACAAATGGGGACCTCAAGTTCAATGCTACATAGTAATGGCAGGGGCTACACTTGGATTCTTCCTCATTTTCATGGGCATGCTTCTATTATTTCATGAATTAAGCATTATGTTTGTTGTAGATTTTTAGTAGAGACACCTTTTCAAATATAGGACATTTTCTTCTATGACCTGTTTACTAAGATCTCCATTTTAAACGATATGTATTCCATTTTATCAACCACTCTTTTTTTGGGCACTTGTTGAGATAGTCCTCTTCTTTTTCTCCTCAGCGAATACAATGAATTCTATTAATGTAGTTTTTACTTTCCAACTATTCTTCCTCCCCTGGTGGTGCTCACTCACTCAGTCCGGTCCGACTCTTTGCAGCACCATGGACTATAGCCTGCCTGGTTCCTCTGTTTATGGAATTTTCCAGGCAAGAATACTGAAGTGGGTTGCCATTTCCTACTCCAGGGGATCTTCTCGACCAGGATCAAACCTGAGGCTCCTGCACTGGCATACAGATTCTTTACCGCTAGTGCCACCTGGGAAGCTCTCGCTCTCCCCTGGGGTAGCTCAGTTTGGACAAGATGCAATGTTGGTCACTCACTTATGTCTGACTCTTTGTGATCCCCTGGAGTGTAGCCTGCCAGGCTCCTCTGTCCATGGGATTCTCCAGGCAAGAATACTGGAGTGGGTAGCCATTCCCTCCCCCAGGGGATCTTCCTGACCCAGGGATCAAACCCAGGTCTCCCACATTGCAAGCAGATTCCTTANGTAGCCTGCCAGGCTCCTCTGTCCATGGGATTCTCCAGGCAAGAATACTGGAGTGGGTAGCCATTCCCTCCCCCAGGGGATCTTCCTGACCCAGGGATCAAACCCAGGTCTCCCACATTGCAAGCAGATTCCTTACTATCTGAGCCACGAGGGAAGCAGTACTAGAAAAGACACAGTAGACAGTAAATCTGTCTATGTCTACCCTGCTAGATTTGAAATGCTAACGATTTATTTAGAAAAGTTGCATTTATGTTCATAAGTGAGATCAACTTTTTTTAGAGCCATGTTCATCTGATTTCAGAACTGGGATAGTACCCCTCTCTTAAATAAACTGGAAAGCTTCCAATCTGTTCTATGGGCTAGAACCATACACATATAACATGGGAAATATCTGCTTTTTTGTTTTAGTAGCTCTAAATTGCAAAACTGCTTGGGTCTGGTGCTTTTTTGGTGGAGGAAGGGGTAAATTTTAAATTACTTTTCTATTTATTTTAGGTGATAGTCCACAAATTTTCTCCTTGTCGAATTAGCTTTCGTGATTTGTACTTTCATGGATCAAAAATGTCATCTTAATTTTACATTGTATTTGCTTAAAATCATACATAGCAATCAGTTTTTTCCACATTTCTTGTTCCTTACATTATTTATATCTGTCTTCACGAAGAGTAGTAATGGGCTTTAGTAGTGAAGTCCAATTATTTAAAAATTCCATTAATTTCTATTTCTATTCTTATTCTCTTTTGTTTTACTTCTTGGAGTTTATTTTTCCTGTTCTGTTTCTGGCTCTTGAGTTAAATGCTTAGTTTGTTTATTTTCACAATTTCTTTTTTCTACAAACACCTGAAGCTGTGCATCTTTCCATTTGGACCACTTTGGCAGCACTCACAGATCTCGAAATGTAATGTGCTCATTTGTTCATTTCCAAGTAGTCTGTAATTTCAATTTTAATTCCTCGTTAATCCAAGTTAATTAGAAGTGCACTTTCTCATTTTTACAGGGATCATGTTTTGTCTGTCATTTTTACTATTTTTGTTATTGTTAAACAATAATTTTATGTATATGGTTAAGTCTGAATGCTTAACATAAAAATGTTAAGCTTGAATGACTTCTACTTTTTTGAATCTACTGCAATTTTCTTTGTAAATATTCCATGTGAGTTTTTAAAATGCGTATATCTCCCCATTATTTCTTAAGTATAAAGTTTCCTAAAAATTGAGCCTCCCAGTTCTCTTTTTTCCGCACTTGAAATGTAAATTTGCTTTTCTTTGTTACATCTATTACTCAATCTAAATTCTTGGGTCATTTTGTTTTAGGTGTTTTAGGTAGGCAGCATATAGGTCTTTAAGGCTTGGGGTCTCTTCTTTCTTTTCCAATCTGAGGGACTCTGTCTTTTCACATGGTTACTAAATCCATTCCCATTGTGATTATGGACTAATTTGTGCATCTTCTGTGTATTCTGTTTACAATACTTTGTTATTATTTTTCCTTTTTTTCTCATTTCCCCTTCTGTTGAAAGGATGATGTTTTCCTATTTAATATTTTTTAATGGCTAGGAAGTTAGACATCCTGTTTCAACTTTTCCAGTGGTTACTCTATTTTTGAAGCATATATTAAACTTATTTTGTAAAATCAATATTTTCAATTACTGAGTATAACTAGCTTCTCTCCAAACAAGTCAAGAACCTCTTCATGCTTTTAGTTCTCTCCTTTGCCCGGCTGCCTCCCAAGTAAAGGTTATTAGGGATTTTAATTCCAGATTGTGCACTCATTCTCTTTCCTCACTCTCCTCGATCAACAGTGATTTTAAACAAGTTTTGCCGTATTTTGTCACCAGATTTTGTGTTCACCACACCTTCCCCTTTGATTTGTTTTTCATTTTCCCAGAAATACACTGTTTAACTATTTCTCCAGAGAGGGTGCTTGAGTGGCATATTTTCGGAACCCTTCCATTCCTGAAAGTGGCTTTATTGTGCTCTCACACTTGAATGGTAGGCTTACCCACATACAGAATTCTCAGTTGAAAATCATTTTCCCTCAGAACCTTGGAAGCTTTGCTCTCCTGTCTCACTGCTGCCGGAGGGGAGCTTTGACTCGGTGGCCACACACCCACTGTTCCCCTCCTCAGGGACTAGGAAGTAGACTACAGGAGGAGTCCACTTGAATGCTCTCCGGGCCGCTCTGCCACCCACTTCTCAACCACTCACTCGTTCCGCAGGAAGTTTTTGTGCATGTCATGTCCCAGGCTCTCTACTGGGATTTTTTGAAATGGAATATTTCATGCACATAGAAAAGTATAAGAGGACAAATAACACAGCAAACAGAATTGTACCCACCATCCAAACTGACAGATCTTACCATTTTGCCTTACTTCAGTTATTTAAAAAATAAATACAACACTAAAGAATCTGTTGAAATCTCATTCCCTCTCCTCTCACACCAGAGATGATTAATGCCTAAAATGTGTTTATCATACCCATTCACAGATTTTATTTTTGATATATGGATATATATGATGGATAATACATGAATTATAAAATTAATAACTCATATAGTGCTTACTATCTGCCTCTGGATGGTCTGATCACCTTATATATAATAACTTGTCACTACAGCCCAAGGTAGTAGGTACTATTATTATCTCCTTTTTATAAATGAGAAGTAATTTAATTAAGTCCCATAGCTGATCAGCTAGGTGACAGCAACCAACGCCTGAGAGCCTGGCTGCAGAGTTTGTGCCATTAACAACTGTAATCTGCTAATTTAATAATAATTCCCATGTACTTAATCTTCACATGTGTGTCAATTGCTCAGTCATGTCTGACTCTGTGAGCCCATGGGCTATAGCCCCCAGGCTACGTATATGCTATCATATTAGACAAATCTTCTAAAATCTTGGGAGTTTTTTCCTGCCCTATTTACTGAGCATAAAACATTATCTATAAGCTAGCTGGGTTTTTTTTGTTGTTGTTCATCATTTATTTTTACTAGTGTATAGTAATGCCTTGCATTTTTATCAATATTTACATTGCTTCAAAAATTTACGGCAAATGTTCCACTGGATATATCTGTAGCCAACTCCTAGGGATAACAATCAGAGTTTCTCTAAATATCTACCAAGGCATGATATTTCTAAGTCACAGGGTATGTACAGTGTCATCTTTACAAATTATTGTCAAATAGCTGCACCAACTTATATTCCTCCATGTGAAAAGGGAAGGTCCCATGTCCTGTGCTGAGATTTGAATCTGACTTATTCAACTCCACACATATTGCTGAACTGTTGGGCCATCATAAAACCTTCACCTACTTTTTTCTGTCTCAATATAGACAACTCAGTCAAGCCGTTGCTCTCAGTCTCATTATGTAAAAATATTTACTGATAACTTACCATGTGCTAACTCTTCCTGTCAATAATTATTTTTTTAAAGCTCATAATAGTACAGGCACTGAAAGTATTTGAAATCAGTCAAATAAAGGCTCACCCGATTTTCATAACATCATGAATACTTTGCTTAGGCTTGTAAATTAACATGAGCCTGAATGTAACATGAAAGAAGTTCAACTGGATCTAAAAGAAACTGACAGCTAAGAACATAGGAGTTTTATTAAGAATTGAAATTGAATGTAAAGAATTAATTTAAATTATTAGATTATATGAAAGTATTCAATGTTTATAGATTAATATAAACTAAATTTAAAAATATTTAGATAATGAATTATTATAATTTACTAAAATATTAAACAAAAGAATTATATATGACATTTGAGAAACTCTACCAAAAGTTAGAATCCCTATCCTTCAAAAACATACACATAGAAATATATGCATGCATGCATAAGTTGCTTCAGTCATGTCCAGTTCTCAGTGACCCCATGGACTGTGGCCCACCAGGCTCCTCTGTCCATGAAATTCTCCAGGCAAAAATCTGGAGTGGGTAGCCATTCCCTTCTCTGGGGGTATCTTCTTGACTCAGTGATTGAACCCAGGTCTCCTGCATTTCAGGAGGATTCTTTGCCATCTGAGCCACCAGGGAAGCCCATAAAAAATACATAGCACTTTAAAAAAAAGACCCTTTAATCCTGTTGCCCAGTCAGGCATGCAGATCAAACTGCAAACTGCAAACGCATCAGACTCATAGATCCAAATGCCTGCTCAGCATCCCCAGGATGTCTACAAGGCACTTCAAAGTCTCCAAATACAAACTCCCTTTCCACCTCCTACATCTTGCTTCCTCTCAAGTCTTCTTCATCTCAAAATACATTCTTCCCACAGCTGGAGTCATTTGTGAGTCCTCAGCGTCTCTCCTGCCCTATATCCAACAGGTCAGCAAGCACACTTCTTGCACTGTTCTGCAGAAGACATCCAGACTCAGGCCACATCTCACCACCTTCACTGCCCCCACTCTGGTGGCACACCGCCTGTGGCTTGAGTTTCTATAGTGGCTAACTAACCCATCACCTGCTTCTACTCTTGCTGGCACTCTAGTCTGTTCTCCACATAGCAAACAGGGTAAACCTCTAAAGAGTAATTCAAATTATATCACTGCTCAAAATCCTCCCTAAAACTTTCCATATCATTCTTTACATTGGTTTTCAAGGTTCTACATGATCAGCCTTCCCACTCACTCACCCAGATCTCTGAACTCATTTAACTCTTCCCGTGTTCCTACCATCTCTTCCTCTTCACTTATTATGCAAAAGCCTTGTCTTGGCAGGATAAGGGTGCCCCTAACCCCCAGAACCCACGAATATGTTACACTGTTACAGTAATTAGACCAAAAGGTGACAGTGGTTTGGATTAGGGCACTGGCAGGGAAAACAGAAAAGTGAATGGTCAAGATGCATTTTGAAGACAGAATTAACTACACATGAAGATGGATTAAATGGGGGAGAGGTAATGGACAGGGAGGTGTCAAGAATGACACCCAGTTTCCTGGCTTGAGGCACAGGATGTATGAAATGGCTATTTGCTGAGAAAGGGAAAAATACAGAAGATTAGATTTAGGGGTAAAAAGAAGTCAGCTTTTGAATATATTAAGTTTGAGACATCTATGAGACATCACAGGAGGGTTGGGGAGTTATCAAGTAGTCACATGGATATAAAACTACCTGACATCTCTGGAAAATATATCTGGTGTAAAGAATATAATTTCATAAGCTGTCAGTATACAGGTGTACTTAAGTCATGGAAAATGTTAACAAGCACCTAGAGAATGTGTAGAATTAACAGAAGAGGGATTTGTATAGAATTCTGTCGAAATTTAAATTGTAAAGCTTAAGTAAAGGAAGATAAATGAATAATTAACACTGGAAAGCAACAGTGAGAAAGACAGAAGAAAGCCCCCAAAAATGAAGTGCCACAGAAGCTGAAAAGACTGTCTCCAGGGTGATTCAATTGCTCTGAAAGATGTTACCCTGACGATTCGATTTAGCGGTGTGGAGGTCAATGTTGATCTTGTTTTCTTTTTGAGAAAAGCACTTTTTCTTGTGGTAAAATAAACATAACAGGAAATGTACCATTTTTAACCACTCTTAGGTGTTCAGCTCCATGGCATGAAGTACATTCACACCGTTGTGCATCAGTATTGATCTTAACAAGAATTTCTATGGCAAAGTAAGGGCTAAATATGGGAGTGATTTTAATAATAACACATGAGGGTGTGGAAATGGTGCAAAAGAACAGATAAGATATCTCTCTCTTGAGAAATTCGGCTTTAGAGGGGAATGTGGCTATGTGACAGCAGCTAGAGGAGATGGAGAGTTGAGGGAGGAGTTTTTTTTTTATTGGAGCTATTATAATGGTTCATTATTGAATGCTGATTGAAATTATTGGGCAGAGAAGGAGAGAGAGAATGTGATGGAGAGAGAGAAGGTACATTGTAGATTGCGGACCTTGAGAAACAAGAAGTCATGGGGCTGGAATTAATGAGAATGGACTGGACTTTGCCAAAAGGCGGGAAGGAGACTAGCACAGATGCAAAAGGGTTTGCAATATTTCTGGGAATGTTAAATATCTACTTGAGACTGGTAAGCATGAATGAATAGCGATACTAATCTGTCAGTTTATATATTCCTATTCATTTGTTCCATATATATTTAGAGGATGCCTACTATGTGCCTCCTTTGAACCACTTATCACCAAAGGGGTGGGCAGGTCAATCTCTCTAGGCTTTCAGGAACATCTTTTTGATGTTGCTCTTGGAAACTTCTGAATAAGCTTGGAAGAGAGATCATTTCTGTAACACTTATTTCAAGTCACAGTAAACACTACATTGAGAAATTACTCTTATTCTACTTTCCATTTGAAATAATCCTCCATTATGCACCCAGAGCGAATTCTTAAGAGGCTACACAAGATGCGCTGGTCACAGAGGAGCTCAAGTGATAGAACACCAGTTACACCAAAACCCCAAAGTCTTCCCATCAACTTAAACAACTGATGCCCTGTCCATTACTCAGAGGAACAACCAGAGTCAACCAGTCCCAAGAAACAAACTCAACTCAGTCCCAAGAAACAACCAGAAAACTCCCCTCCCTACCCAGAGAAACTATCTAGGTATAAAGCGTCTTTTCCCTGCAATTTCCTCCAATTCTGCTTCTTTTCATACAGAGAAATCTTTTAGGAGATCCTTCCCAGCAGTTGAAGACTGTGTGTCTTCCACTGGAACTGAAAGAGCTCCCTCAGCAACCTCTAAACCAATACTAGCGCCCCAGCCCCAAGACCCTCATTTGCACTGCTTTTCCAAAATCCAAGAGCGCCATCTAGACAAACTGCAATATCAGCACCACATCCACAAATGAAGAAAAACATGAGCAAATACTTACCTTCAACACAGAGGCACCTCCTTTTTGTTCCAGAAAGATCTTCCCTTAGGTGATCCCTACACAAAAGTAAATGTTACTTTTTCTGCACTGTTGGTAGGAAGGATCCTCTCATCTACAGAAAGCACCCTTCTGAAAATTTAACAGCTAAGAAATCACAACAGAATTATGATGTAGTACTGAATGACAACGAAAGCCCTATTTTGAAACCTGTGGAATAAAGACAAGACATAAGAAACTTCTCTTCAATGGGAATTTATACACCTAAGTTATATTTTTGAAAATAAGAAAGATTGGAAATTAATGTGTTAGGTATTTCAGTTGAAACACTTTTTTTTTAAGAAGATGTAATATGCTAAAGTAGACAAAAAGAATGAGAGATAATAAAAAATAAATATAGCAATTAAACAAATATATATTTTAAAAGAAACAGATATGACAGCAAAAGCTGGCTATTTTTTAAAAGACTACAGACAAACTTGTACAGGTTTGTCTTAAGTGTAGACAAACCCTCTCCTGAGACAAAAAAGAACAGAGAATTCACAATATATATCAGGAATGAAAAGGAGGATATAACTACAGATACTGTAGAAAAATTTTAAATAATGAGGAAATGTTATGAATCACATACCAAAATTTTAGAGGCTTGATTGTAATATCTAATTTTTAAAGAAAAGATGTGAATTTCCATAGTTGACTCAAGAAGATACAGAAAATCCAAATAAACTAATAATCATGAGAGAAACTGAACTGAATTTTCAAAATATGATCATTTCACGGATGAGATTTTCCAAACATTCAAGAAACAAACAGAACCTATTATATACAAATTGTTACAGATAACAGGAAAACATCTAAATGCATTTCATGAGAGTAGTATAAACATGGACAAAGGTAGCACAGGAAAATTATAAGCCAGTATCAGCTATGAACATAGATGCTAAAATAAAAAAGCACTTGCAAATTGCATAAGTAATGTATTAAAAAATAATAGTACATCATGGCAAAGCAAGATTTATGTCAATGAATGCAAGGATAAATCCATGGTAGAAAAACCTATCAAAGTTATCCGTTACTTTAATATATCAGACAAAACCAATTATCATCTCAAAAGTTTTAGAAAAAGGACTTAATAACATTCATATTCATTTTATTGTTTAAAAATACTCCTTCTTTAAACTCAACTGGGAGAGAAAAGGACTCCCTAACCTAATAAAGAGTTTCTATGAAAAAACTTATAGCAACTATCATAAGTAATGATAACACACTAGAAACATTCTCAATGAGATAGAAACAGGAAAATATTGCTTACTATGTGATATTATATTGGAGGTCCCCGTCCATTCAATGAGATAAGAAAAGGAGAAAGTATTGAGTATTATTCAGAGATAATATTATCTACATAAAAATAAAAGAGAATTTGCAAATAAACTTTAATAAGAAAGTTAAGCATATTTGTTGAAACAATCCAGAGATTAGGATGCCACCCTCTCACTGCCAAGGGCTGGGGTTCAATCCTTGGGTGGAGAATTAAGATCCCACCAGCCATGCAGCATGGCCGAAAAAAAAAAAAAAGAAGAAAAAAGAGGATTATTCTAAAATCAGTAACAATTCCCAGTAGCAGCAATACCCCATTAAAAAAAATTTTAAGGATCCCACTTCCAAAAGCAACAAAATAGTAAGATACCTAGGAATAAATCTAACAAGTACAAGAGCTTTAAACACAAAAGTATAAAATGTTACAGAAGGATATGAGGAAATCAGAATAATATTAATATACTGGGTGACTCAATTTTATAAAAATGTCATACCTCCCAAAATTTAACCTGAAAATTTAACTGATAAAAATACCAGAAAGGTTTGTCAACAGAAGTTGACCAACTGATACTAAAGTTAGTATAGGAAAGCAAAGGTCCAAAAATAGCTGTTACAGCTTTTTTTAATGAACAAATAGGTAAATGCTCTTCTATAGGTGAAGATTCACTATAAAACCATAATAATTAAACATATGCGGCACTGGCTCAAAATTGGTTTGGCCAATAGAAAAGGACAAAGTAGAAATCTATCCATGAATATAATTTATTAATTTAATTTATAATCACAGTGGCATTACCCATTAGGGAAGGAATGAAAGACTGTTTAGTAAATCAAGTCATGATAACAGTTTTCCATATGGAAACAGGGAGAATAAAATTAAATTCCTACTTTACACCATTCAAAAAATAAATCCCTGATGGATCCATTTTACAAGTGTGGAAAACAAAACTTAAAGCATTAAGGAACAAACTTAGGAGGGTATCTTAGTGGCATCACATGTGGAGAGGTGTCTTTAAGATGACACAAACTCTAAAGATCAGTGAATAGGACTACATTTTAAATTTTCTATAGTTCAAAAGTTATCAAAAGTTAAAAGAGTTCCAGAATGAGGCAGTATAATGTTGTATATGTGAACTCCTACAAACCAAGAGGGGGGAAGATGAAAACATTCACAGCCCACTGGATAAATAGATGAGGACTGTGAAAAAACCAACCACACGCTCAGAAACCTTAATGGCCAGTAAATGTATGAAAAAACACTCAACCTCATTGGCAGTGAGGGAAATTTAAATTAACAATAAGATTCTGAGTTTTAAAAATATATATAATTGTCAGAAATAAGAAAATTTAGAATTTAGAAATGTGGAAGGTCATGTGAGGGAAACAGGAACTCTTATAGACCGTTGATAGTTGTGTAAATTGGAAAAATATTTGGCAGTCTCTAGTAAACTGAAAATGTGTGTGTAACCTAGCAATTCCCCACTAGGAAGACACAGAAATTCTCGCATGTATGCAAGGAACACAGGAACACACATGTTCATATGAGCATTGCTGTTAATACCAAAACATTTGCAGCAGTTTTAATATTCATTAATAGGGGAATGAATAAACCCAACATATTCATATACATGGATCTATAATATAGCAACTAAAATGAATTAACAGGATTTATATTTATCAACATGGTGAGAAAGAATGAAAACATACCATGAATGAAAAACAAAACAAGTCACAAAATATGTACAGTCTAATACCACACATGTGCATTTTAAAAATCAAAGCAATACTCTGTGCTTGTATGGGCTCATATATAGTAAAAGTATAAACCTAGAGGAAAGTTACATACCAAATTCATGGTAGTATTTGCCTTGGAGAAAAGTAGAATGGTTTTGGGGAGGAGTACAGAGGGACTTCAGTTTTATCAGAAATGATGAACAGCTTAATTAAAAACAGACCTGAAGCAGGTATGGCAAAATGCTGACATATACTAGCTATATGAGACAGGTACATGGGTGCCTGTAATAGTCTCTCTGCATTTTAAAATAGGTTTAGATTTTTTTTCTAAATAATAATATTTTTTAAAAACAGCTAGTGAAGAATTCTATCTGATACAATCTTATATGTGTAGAGTGAGAGTTAATTGTCTAAAATTTTGAAGCAAGCAGCTTTATAATAATTATCTGTTTTAGAATAGAATCTCCATAAAAATAATAAAGCTGACAGGATCATAAAACTACTGAAATAAAGTAGATTCTGTAAGTGTCAACATGGACAGTTTTCAAAATCATATTGAGGGGGAAAAGTAAGTTGCAAAATGATATGTACATTTTGCTGTACCATTTATAAAGAAAACTTAAAACATATAAGCACAGACATATATATTTACATGTAAATATATAGAGGTAATTAGGTAATAAAGAATAATAACAGTACTGGAAGCATACACATTTTATGACACTGATAACCTAGGCAAGTAAGAGAGAAAGGTGAATGAAACTGGGGAGGGAAATAAGGTGACAGACAGCTCTATCTGGAATCTTTAATATAAAAAAAAGCCTGAAGCAAATGTGACAAATATTTCACGTTTGATTATCCTAGGAAGTACATACATTAATGTTTGTTATTCTTGAGGTATCTGCATTTTTAATTTTCAAAAGAAAAAGAAAAGTATTAAAGAACTGCAAATAAACTCCACATAATTCAAATATATATAAGTAAAGCTTGTATACATCAAAAACCACGCTATGGCTATTTTTAGAAATTATCCTGTTTGCTTTTCTGTGTGCTTTTAATTTTTTTTTAAGTCAAAGGAGGAAAAAAATGAAAGCAGCGAAGAAATGTAAACATATACACACACATACATCTGACTATATAAAAAGAAAAAGCTCTACAATCACAAAACACCATATGAGCAATTCTATATAATTTGCTGCGTTTTCTTATTTTTAATTTTTGTCAAGAGAAAAATAAAAGACGTTGCCTAATTAGAAACGTGACTTTCTATTATTAAAATTGTGGGAGTCCATTTTAATGTGTTTATCTCGCTGCTAGTCTATAATTTATATTTCAGCGTGGAAATTTGTTTGTATGCCTGTGACAGGTTAATGCAGTTTAAACATGCATTTTTCTTTCGTTGGCTGAATGGTTAAATCGTTACTCAAAGGATTTTAAGTTTCAATTTCAACCATGAGAGGATTCTTTGCTTTTTACAAGGTTAAAAATGTTTCTGGTTCGAAAATTAATTAATGGCTACGTAGCGGCTCTATTTAGGGAATTGGTACGGACCCTGGGTTGACAGCGGGACTGTTAGATGAGAAAACTTTTTTTTTTTTGGTGAAAACTCGGGGATATTTTAAATCTGATCGGAGAGCGGTAACAGAAGTGAAACGTAATCCCAGCCCGCTTTACTAACAATCGTAATTATGAATCGAAAGACATGTCAGGTATAAGCATTATTTTCCCTTAAAAAAAAAGTTTCGCGGACTCCGCCGGACACCCAGCTGGCGGAGGACCAGCGGGCGAAGGGGGGGCGAAGCCGGCAGGCTGCCCAGAAGTTACGAACGGGGAGTTTTCTCTTTATTAAAATTACCTGGCTCGCCGGCAGAGGCAAGAATGCGAAGACAAGATAATTTCTTAGGCTGTTAGGAATGACTTAGCCCCGGTGGGCCGCGCGTTCCGAGGGGTGTCCTGCCGGCCTGGGCGGGTCCCGCCGCCCCCGCGGGCTCCGGTGCGTCAGGGGCGCGTCAGGCGGGGCGGGCTCCGCGCGGGCGGCC
>SJYV01029990.1:403249-481681 GCA_006410875.1 Neotragus pygmaeus
GGAAGTTCTGCGCGACTCGTCCGGCTCCTCCGACCCGACCCCGTGCTCCGGCCAGACCCTGGGCTCCCAGCCAGCCCCGGCCTCCAGCGCAGCAGAGGTCTCGGGACCCATGCACTCCTCCGGCGCGCTCGAGGTCCCTGGCGCGCCAGCCGTCCCGGGAGCGCCTGCCCACCCTGGCGCGGTGTCTGGCGTGGCCCCTGGGGCCGGCCCCGCCCCCGCCACGGGTCCAGGCCCCCGTCGGAGGCCAGTAACACCTGCTGCCAAGCGCCATCGCTGCCCCTTCCCGGGCTGCAACAAAGCCTATTACAAGTCATCACATCTGAAGTCCCACCAGCGCACCCACACGGGTGAGCGCCCTTTCTCCTGCGACTGGCTCGACTGCGACAAGAAGTTTACGCGCTCCGACGAGCTGGCCCGCCACTACAGGACGCACACGGGCGAGAAACGCTTCTCCTGCCCACTCTGCCCCAAGCAGTTCTCTCGGAGCGACCACCTGACCAAGCATGCCCGCCGCCACCCATCCTATCATCCTGACATGATCGAGTACCGGGGGCGCCGTCGCACCCCCCGCGTCGACCCGCAACACGCCAACCTGGTGGACAGCTCCGGCTCCGTCCCCGGGCAGGTGCCCAGCTTCACCACCTGCTTGTCTGACAGTCAATGCTGTTAGTCGTTCCCTCGAGGATGATCCCCCAGGCCGCTGCCCTTGCTTTTTCTCTGCCCATCCCTCTTTCCCTGAATGATTATATCAAGGCACAGACTGGCTTCTCCGCTTTGGCGGGTGGGGGTTGGGGGGGTCCAGGCAGTCATGTTGGACTCTGGGGAGGGACTGGGGGCCCGAAAATAGCAGGAATTCTTACAGCACGTATATCATCCTAAAGGGGGGGATTGCCTCAAGACAGACCCCCGGAACTGATAAGAAGGGATGAACCCCCGTACTCTCCAGAGTCCTGAAGATTCTCCCTTCCATGGGAACCAGAGATGTGAAACTGGAATTCTCAGGTGCCTGAGGAGCTCTCAGTCTCCAAAGACTCTGGTGTCTTACCCACCCTCCAGGGCGGACCTTGGAGAGGGTGTCAGGGGTGGCAGTCTTGGGAATGTCCAAGACTGGGATGGTGAGAGGCCTTTGGAAACAGAAATGATTTCTATTTCTGTAAACAGTGATGTTTACTAATGTATTTTTAGTATCTTTTAAACAGGGATCCCAGGTTGATAGGAGGTCGATGTCCTCCGCACCCCAGTTGCCCCAGCTACCTCTGCTAGGAGAGGCCATGTAAGAATCCATGTGGATGGATGACTGGGAGATGCTTCTTGGTGTTTGGGGAGTGGCATGCGTCTGTTTGCAGGTTCTGTTGCAAGGGCTGAAACCCTGTACTTGCGTCGTTGTCCTAGCTTTTCCTGTCATTTGGAGTCCTACTTGGGGAGGTAACTTCCTGGCTCACTCACAATGAGGTTGGTCTGAAAATTTGGAAACAATCATAAATGCACCAGAAATAAAAGGGTGGGCCAGGTGAGTTGCCGCTTCACCAAGAGGGCAAACCCAAGTGACTGTGGTTGGGACAGGTCCAGATGAAGACCTTTCAGAGTCATTGTTAAAGTTCGGGGAAATAAGGGCTTTTGGTCCCAGCTGCCACTCCCAAGTAACCTTAGGTGTGGTAGATTCTGTTCATTTCTAGCTAGCTAGTGGGTTATTTCCCTTGGGATCTGTGCATTTTTGTTTCTGCAATAGGTGAGTTGGTGATTTTAGGGAAGGGAAGTGGGAGTGGCTTCTTTCAAAAAGCCAGCTGCTCTGGATTTCGGAAAGAAACAGAAAGGTGAAAGTTATTGTCATATGGAAGGACCCTTCTCCCCTGACCTTGGAGCCCCTCCGTGTTGCTCCCTTAGCGCAGGAATTGAGCTTCACCAGTGTGTATTTTTCTGTGTTTCTGCTGCTATGATGAAATTGTTGGCCACTCTGCTTATGTATGTGTGAATGTGACCCTTTCATTAGAGATGAGGCTGAAAGGCATTTCCTGCTCTGGTAAAGTCCCCTTTGGCCCCCCTCCTGAATATCTTGTAATAGTCCATCAATCACACTTGTTAAGGATGCCATACTATCAAAGGACCATAAGAGGCATCTAGTTAGACAGACTGCTTTCCCCTATTTTGCAGATGAAGATACTGAAGGCTAGATAAGCTCAAAGTCACATGCTGAGTTGCTGGCAAAAGTCATAACTAAAATTTAGTTATCTGGCCTTCTATCTGGCTCTTTCCATCATGCTTAGTTACCCAATCTGGGTTCTTAGTCAAAGGGCACCACTCTTCCTTACTGCCACCAGGATCCCCTTCTTCCCTATTCACTATCACTTCTATGTTCCTTCAGCTGTCCATTTCCCGCTGAACCCTTTGCTTGTTGTGTTTAACCCAAAAGCTCTTTTCTAAGCAGGTTGAGTACATTCCCTCCTTCCATACAATATGGACTTAAAGTGGGAATGCCTTTATCTTTTAATCTGGTAGATTACTTTTCAATGCCAGTTTCTAGTCCTGGGCACTCTAGCTTCCTTGAGAGAGTAAGTGATATGAACACAGGGACTCTACTACATGCTCACTGCATTAAGTGAAGGAAAAGTATTTAGGAAGGACCCAAAGGGTATAAAGAAGTACAGTGTTTCCCTGTTGAAGACTAAGCAGGGTGAGTGGAGCTCTCCTTGAGTTACATGTGGGAAGAGGAGGCCCCCAGTTGTGAAGGTGGTTTTGGTGGTGGGAAGGCCTTTGTTTGCTGGTTTTGTCTCCTCAGCTGAGACTTGGTAAGAAGGGCACTCTGGGGCCCCCTTGAGGACAATGATTTCTCCTTTGTCCCCTTCAGTAGAAGAGCTGCCGTTGGGTAGGTGGACCAATGAAGTTAACATGAGAGAAACTCCCACTGACCATTCTGGAATTGGGCTCAAGAAAGCGTGATGTTTCTTATCACCATCTGATAAATAATGTTTGATTTTCAATCTCCCCAGTAGTGTCCTTATTTGAGTTCTTGTACCTTGGGGACTTTTGTCTGGGATTGGCCTCTGACAGTCTAAACGCGACGTGTCTTTCATTGACTTCTCCAAGGACTTGGGGTGGTGGGAGGGGAGACAGGTGATGGGAGCAATATTTGTAGGCTGGTCTTTCTTGGCCTCGGGTATTGTTTTATCCTTTTCACTCCAGCAGCCAGAGAGCTCTTGAGGACGTTACTAGTGAAATGCCTTGAAAGGGCCTTCCTAGTGCTATTAGTGTTTCTTTTGCTTCTTTTTGCTAGTCAGATGGACCTTAGCAAGTGAATATGTCTGGAGTTTGGTGGAGTCAATCTGAACCTCTGGCCCTTGCCCTACTCCCACCATCCTGAGTTTTGATATAGGAATGACCTAGTAACAGAATCTGTTTATCACATTCTTCCTGAAATATAGGTTGGGGGCTGGGTGTGAACTCCATGTCAGCCCTTGGGCATGAGGGAATGGGATCCCTGCTGGAAGGGAATGAAAAGTACAGACTTTGTCCCACCTATGGGGACAGGAATCTTTATTTGTCCTTATTTTCCTATTCTCCTCCAAGTAAGACAGTTGTATTGGAATTCACTCTTGGCCCCTGTCTGTACCTCTTACTTGTCTCCAAAGAAAGATTGTATTCTCTGATCCAGACATAAAGAAGAGGGTCATTATGAACACACTCTCACTCACTCTAAGCTCTCTTCTCTTTTTCGAACTTCTTGGCTTGCTATATGTACCCACACCACTCAGATTCCAGCTTTCATATGGTAAGCACACCTTCTGTGGGCCAGGCCTGTCTCTTGTACTTCTTTGCCTGCTATCTGAACCCACACCACTCAAATCCCAGCTTTCATATGGTAAGCACACCTGCTGAGGCCCAGGCCTGCGTTCCAGAGGCAAGTCTGAAGAGTACTTCTCTCTGTCTCCACTTTTGGAACAGCTATGCCCCCTTGCAACTCCCCAGGTAAGTGTTTCCTTTGTATATTCTTTGGGTGAATAATCCCAGTAGAGGAATCAGGAAGGGTGTGAAACGCAGTGGAGGGGTGGCTTTGGAAAGCCCAATTTGGCTATAGGTACAGCCTTCTCAACAAAATACTGATTTTTTGATCTTCATTGGTCTGATTCTTATATCTATTACCTAGTTGGTTGAGAACTTAGAAAGGAAATGGATGCAATTAATTGTTCTCCTTAAGCCCTACTACTACTACTACTACTAAGTCGCTTCAGTCGTGTCCCACTCTGTGTGACCCCATAGATGGCAGCCCACCAGGCTCCCCCATCCCTGGGATTCTCCAGGCAAGAACACTGCAGTGGGTTGCCATTGCCTTCTCCCCTTAAGCTCTAATACATGTAAATATGCATTGGCTACTAAGTCGTTAGAAATAGGCAATTTGACTGGAATTAGGGGACCAAAATAAGATGAAGATGGAACATTTGGTTTGCCAGGGCACAGACTTTAGTGCTGTAGTGATTTGGGGCCTTTTAGTTCTTTGATCTTTTCAAGTTCTAGCAGCTTATGGTAGCTAGTGTCCACAGGCAAGTCATTATTTTTTTAGAGGTACTAGATGTAGGGCTTTGCAAAAATAGGCTATGCAGGTCATGGTGTCTGATCTTGATTCACATAGATATAGTTGAGGCTTCATGTAGATATTCACAAGAATAGGCTTGCTGCAGAAGGGAAAGGCACTATTGAATAGAAAAATCTGTGCCGCCTTTTATTCTCTGCCAGAATTCCAGATGAGGAATTTAAGAAACTTAATGGCAGAAGTTCCATGTGTACTTCAAACAAACTTGGGAGAGTCCAACCCTTCAGTTTTACTGGGGATTAACAGGTGGCATTAGAATAGTTTCACCCAATTTGGGCTAATCTTGATTTGCATTGCATCCTTTTGTAGGGTCTATGGAAAGACTCCTGGAAGGGGTAAAGTTCTTTAAGCCATATGGGTATTCAGAGTTACCTTCCATTTATGTCCCAAGTTGGTGGAGACTATTTGAGCCCTGATGGGAATTTCAAGGACTCAAGTTGTATGTTCAGTCACAGAGGAATGGTGGGTTTTAATCATAAATATAAAAAGAAATGCAAATGTTTGTTATATGGGGATTTAAGATAGAGAGAAGCAATGCTATTTAATTCCAAAGGCTAGGAAGAGTATTAAAAATGGTTGTACCTGGATTCTTCTCTCCCTAGGAAGCAGGTCTATTTAGGAAATCAAGTAGGAACTATATTTGTTTCAAGTATATGTTCAGGCCTGGAAGTCAAAATGGAAGCACTGGGAGGGTGAAAAGTGAATAAAGGAAGAGAGACCAATTGATCTGGAGGAAGAAAAGGATTTCTTTAAAACAAATGTTGTGTTCTTAAAGGACACAAAAACATTGATAATACAAATTGGAAAATAAAAATGGCAAAGAGCCAAATGATCTTCAGATGAGACTATAGAAGAGGGTGATAATTTTTTCATTACCAAAGTAGAGGAGGTAATTGGAGCCCAAAGAGATACAACAGAAGAATGGAAGTAAGTTCTCAGAGAGGAAACAGAAATGTGCACTTCCACCAGGGATCTCAGATCCAGGGAAATACTGAGAGGTACCTACCTGAATCTGCAGAGGAAACAATAGGAAATCATCCCATTAACACTGAGACAGGTATATTAGAAGCTTATAGAAAATATAGATGTACCTTCAACACTTTTAGCTTAGATCTTAGTGATGTTACCATTATAAATAGGATCACAAATGTGTACATTCTCCATTCTCTGTACAGAGAATGTACAGAGTTAGGCCTTTAAGGGAAAGCATAGGGTAGAAGAGACACATGAAATGTATTAAAGTAGTTAAATTAATAGAAATTAAGGAAAAAGCAAAATCATCTCTGGTTCCAAAGTAAGTATTTGTTAAAACTCAATACCAGGATTTCCCTGGTGGTTCAGTAGTTAAGATCCTGTGCTTCCAATGTAGCGGGCATGGGTTGGATCCCTGGTTAGGAAAGATCCCACATGCCACATGGCACTGTCAAAAAAGATAAAAACAAAAAACAGACAAAAGAAACTCAACACTAATTTGTAATTTAATATAAAAACACCTTAGCATGCTATGTAGCAGTAATTAACACAATATTGTTAATCAACTATACTTCAATTTTAAAAATAAAAATTTTAAAATAAAAAGTAAAAACACCTTAGCAAACTAGTAACAAAAATAATTTTTAAATTGATGAAACATATCTACAAAAAGTCTACAGAAAACATCAAGCTTTGAAAGATTGCAGGAATTTTAGTTGACCATATAGTAAGATAGCATGTCTCAACAAACTCCAGATAGGCAGTCACATAAAAATATGATAAAAACCTAACCCAAAGTCCACATAATGGGAAATGTAAAAGCAAGGTTCTACATAACTCAGGTAAAAGTGGCAATTACAAAAAATCAGATCTGAATGGAAACCAAAAATACAAAATAGCAAAACTTCAGTAATGTAAGCGAACAACACTGGGGGGAAAAGTACAGCTTATAGCCTTAAATTTCCTATTTAAAAAAATGGAAGTAAATGAACTAAGCTTTTAACTCCAGAAGAAAAGGAAAATAAGCCCAAAGAAAATAGAAAAAGACATTACAATGGGTAATGCATTCTCAATAGGGAAAATATTGCCACTTAGGAAGTAAAAATTTGTTCTTGAGGGCTGAAAAAAATATTAGATACTGCAGTGACTATGGCTTTTCACAAGACTATACTATAGAAACACATATATACTGTATGTGTGGTTTAATATTGGGGGTATGAAGAAAGTAGTGATTAAGGGAAAAAAAGGTCCCCAATGTAACAATGAAAAAAAGGGGTAACAATGAAAAAAGTTGAAAAAACACTGCAATAGATAAAAGCAGAAATTAGTGAAACAAGAAAAAAAATGAGAATAGAGTTGTCCAAAACTCTGTTTTTAAGAGCCTAATAAAAACAGATTTCTTTGGCAAATATTAAGAAAGAGGTGAGAAGGCATAAAAAATTATCAAGTATAACAAGGGATATAAAATGATAATGCATGAGCAGATTTTTAAATTGTAAGATAATACAAATAACTTTATATCAATAGAGTTGAAAAATATATGGATCATTTTACAGGAAAATGTAAAATTTCAAAATAGTTGAAGAAAATGTAGAAAATCTGAAACCGAAATAGTAGTAAAAGATTTATTTCCAAAAAGGCACTTGGTCCAGGCAGTTATATAGGCAAGTTCTCTAAACCTTCAAGAAGCAGATAACTTCCATATTTTAGAAATCATTTTAAATCATAGGAAGAGAAAGTTATCCAGTTTATTTCATGTTATATAGTTAAGCTGACCTTGATGCCAAAACAAGATATATAAAAGATGAGGAAAAAAGGTACACCACTATTGATTTGGAAAGATTATGCAAAAAATCTCAAATAAAATATCATAAATTGCATTTCAGCAGCAGTGAAAATAATAACGCAACATGATAATGTTAAATTTATCTCAGAAATGCAAGATAAATTCACTAATTGAGCTCTATTGATAATAATTTATATAAACAAATTTTAGGGCTTCACAGGTGGCTCAGTGGTAAAGAATCTGCCTGCCAATGCAGTAGACACAACAGACATGGATTCAGTCCCTGGGTCAGGAAGATGCCCTGGAGAAGGAAATGGCAACCCATTTCAGTATTCTGCCTGGGAAATCCCATGGACAGAGGAGCCTGGTGGGCTATAGTTCATNGCCTTCTCCCCTTAAGCCCTAATACATGTAAATATGCATTGGCTACTAAGTCGTTAGAAATAGGCAATTTGACTGGAATTAGGGGACCAAAATAAGATGAAGATGGAACATTTGGTTTGCCAGGGCACAGACTTTAGTGCTGTAGTGATTTGGGGCCTTTTAGTTCTTTGATCTTTTCAAGTTCTAGCAGCTTATGGTAGCTAGTGTCCACAGGCAAGTCATTATTTTTTTAGAGGTACTAGATGTAGGGCTTTGCAAAAATAGGCTATGCAGGTCATGGTGTCTGATCTTGATTCACATAGATATAGTTGAGGCTTCATGTAGATATTCACAAGAATAGGCTTGCTGCAGAAGGGAAAGGCACTATTGAATAGAAAAATCTGTGCCGCCTTTTATTCTCTGCCAGAATTCCAGATGAGGAATTTAAGAAACTTAATGGCAGAAGTTCCATGTGTACTTCAAACAAACTTGGGAGAGTCCAACCCTTCAGTTTTACTGGGGATTAACAGGTGGCATTAGAATAGTTTCACCCAATTTGGGCTAATCTTGATTTGCATTGCATCCTTTTGTAGGGTCTATGGAAAGACTCCTGGAAGGGGTAAAGTTCTTTAAGCCATATGGGTATTCAGAGTTACCTTCCATTTATGTCCCAAGTTGGTGGAGACTATTTGAGCCCTGATGGGAATTTCAAGGACTCAAGTTGTATGTTCAGTCACAGAGGAATGGTGGGTTTTAATCATAAATATAAAAAGAAATGCAAATGTTTGTTATATGGGGATTTAAGATAGAGAGAAGCAATGCTATTTAATTCCAAAGGCTAGGAAGAGTATTAAAAATGGTTGTACCTGGATTCTTCTCTCCCTAGGAAGCAGGTCTATTTAGGAAATCAAGTAGGAACTATATTTGTTTCAAGTATATGTTCAGGCCTGGAAGTCAAAATGGAAGCACTGGGAGGGTGAAAAGTGAATAAAGGAAGAGAGACCAATTGATCTGGAGGAAGAAAAGGATTTCTTTAAAACAAATGTTGTGTTCTTAAAGGACACAAAAACATTGATAATACAAATTGGAAAATAAAAATGGCAAAGAGCCAAATGATCTTCAGATGAGACTATAGAAGAGGGTGATAATTTTTTCATTACCAAAGTAGAGGAGGTAATTGGAGCCCAAAGAGATACAACAGAAGAATGGAAGTAAGTTCTCAGAGAGGAAACAGAAATGTGCACTTCCACCAGGGATCTCAGATCCAGGGAAATACTGAGAGGTACCTACCTGAATCTGCAGAGGAAACAATAGGAAATCATCCCATTAACACTGAGACAGGTATATTAGAAGCTTATAGAAAATATAGATGTACCTTCAACACTTTTAGCTTAGATCTTAGTGATGTTACCATTATAAATAGGATCACAAATGTGTACATTCTCCATTCTCTGTACAGAGAATGTACAGAGTTAGGCCTTTAAGGGAAAGCATAGGGTAGAAGAGACACATGAAATGTATTAAAGTAGTTAAATTAATAGAAATTAAGGAAAAAGCAAAATCATCTCTGGTTCCAAAGTAAGTATTTGTTAAAACTCAATACCAGGACTTCCCTGGTGGTTCAGTAGTTAAGATCCTGTGCTTCCAATGTAGCGGGCATGGGTTGGATCCCTGGTTAGGAAAGATCCCACATGCCACATGGCACTGTCAAAAAAGATAAAAACAAAAAACAGACAAAAGAAACTCAACACTAATTTGTAATTTAATATAAAAACACCTTAGCATGCTATGTAGCAGTAATTAACACAATATTGTTAATCAACTATACTTCAATTTTAAAAATAAAAATTTTAAAATAAAAAGTAAAAACACCTTAGCAAACTAGTAACAAAAATAATTTTTAAATTGATGAAACATATCTACAAAAAGTCTACAGAAAACATCAAGCTTTGAAAGATTGCAGGAATTTTAGTTGACCATATAGTAAGATAGCATGTCTCAACAAACTCCAGATAGGCAGTCACATAAAAATATGATAAAAACCTAACCCCAAGTCCACATAATGGGAAATGTAAAAGCAAGGTTCTACATAACTCAGGTAAAAGTGGCAATTACAAAAAATCAGATCTGAATGGAAACCAAAAATACAAAATAGCAAAACTTCAGTAATGTAAGCGAACAACACTGGGGGGAAAAGTACAGCTTATAGCCTTAAATTTCCTATTTAAAAAAATGGAAGTAAATGAACTAAGCTTTTAACTCCAGAAGAAAAGGAAAATAAGCCCAAAGAAAATAGAAAAAGACATTACAATGGGTAATGCATTCTCAATAGGGAAAATATTGCCACTTAGGAAGTAAAAATTTGTTCTTGAGGGCTGAAAAAAATATTAGATACTGCAGTGACTATGGCTTTTCACAAGACTATACTATAGAAACACATATATACTGTATGTGTGGTTTAATATTGGGGGTATGAAGAAAGTAGTGATTAAGGGAAAAAAAGGTCCCCAATGTAACAATGAAAAAAAGGGGTAACAATGAAAAAAGTTGAAAAAACACTGCAATAGATAAAAGCAGAAATTAGTGAAACAAGAAAAAAAATGAGAATAGAGTTGTCCAAAACTCTGTTTTTAAGAGCCTAATAAAAACAGATTTCTTTGGCAAATATTAAGAAAGAGGTGAGAAGGCATAAAAAATTATCAAGTATAACAAGGGATATAAAATGATAATGCATGAGCAGATTTTTAAATTGTAAGATAATACAAATAACTTTATATCAATAGAGTTGAAAAATATATGGATCATTTTACAGGAAAATGTAAAATTTCAAAATAGTTGAAGAAAATGTAGAAAATCTGAAACCGAAATAGTAGTAAAAGATTTATTTCCAAAAAGGCACTTGGTCCAGGCAGTTATATAGGCAAGTTCTCTAAACCTTCAAGAAGCAGATAACTTCCATATTTTAGAAATCATTTTAAATCATAGGAAGAGAAAGTTATCCAGTTTATTTCATGTTATATAGTTAAGCTGACCTTGATGCCAAAACAAGATATATAAAAGATGAGGAAAAAAGGTACACCACTATTGATTTGGAAAGATTATGCAAAAAATCTCAAATAAAATATCATAAATTGCATTTCAGCAGCAGTGAAAATAATAACGCAACATGATAATGTTAAATTTATCTCAGAAATGCAAGATAAATTCACTAATTGAGCTCTATTGATAATAATTTATATAAACAAATTTTAGGGCTTCACAGGTGGCTCAGTGGTAAAGAATCTGCCTGCCAATGCAGTAGACACAACAGACATGGATTCAGTCCCTGGGTCAGGAAGATGCCCTGGAGAAGGAAATGGCAACCCATTTCAGTATTCTGCCTGGGAAATCCCATGGACAGAGGAGCCTGGTGGGCTATAGTTCATGGGGCCACAAAAGAGTCAGACACGACTTAGTGACTAAACAACAATAACAACATTGATATAATTTACTACATTAATCAAGTAAAAGAGAAAATCATTGACTTTTCTATAGGTCAGCAGTCATTAATTAGCAAATACAATAAACTAAATGATTCCATATGCAGTAGCAATGAGTAACATAAAAAAACTTCTTTAGACAAGACTATAAAACTTTTACTGAATGACGTAAAAGAAAATATGACTGAATAGGGATAATGTTCCTAAAATTCAATACTATAAAGAGGTCTGCCCTTTTCTCAAATTTATATATTTAATGCAATTTCAGTCAAAACCCCCAATAGATTTTCCATGAAACTTTTTCAAGGAAGTATTACAGAAGAACATGGGAGGTGAGAGGGAGAGTTGATTTATCAGATATCAAAATATTACAAAGCTATGGTCACTAAAACAGTGTGGCATAGGACAGGAATAAACAAATTAGTGGGCTGAATAAAGAACTCAGCCCACCCCCCAATAAAGAACTCATTGTGACTATAGAATTTGGCATATAGCAGATGTATTACTTCACATCAGTGTGGAAAAAACAAACTAGTCAATAAATTTCATTGAGAAACTGGCTATTCATGAGAAAATAAAACAACAAAATAAAATGTAACATTACATTCTATCCCAAATCTTTCAGAAAAATAAATCCCAGATGTTAGATGGTAAAGATCTAAACATTTTTAAGCCATAAAATATATTTTAAAACTTATTTGGGTTAAAGACCTTCTAGTTTAGGATACAAAAATTTTAAAAACAAAAATTTAAAGAAGGAAACAACAGGTTTGACTGCATCCAAATTCTAAAATGATTTACATCTGAAAACATGTTGTTCAGTTACCAAGTTGTGTCCAACTCTGTGACTCCATGGACTGCAGCAGGCCAGGTCTCCCTGTCCCTCACCATTTTCCAGAGTTTGCCCAAGTTCATGTCCGTTGAGTCGCTGATGCCATCCAACCATCTCACCCTCTGTCACCCTCTTCCCCTGCCTTCACTCTTTCCAAGCATCAGGGTCTTTTCCAGTGTGTGGGCTGTTCACAACAGGTAGCCAAAGTATTGGAACTTTAGTTTCAGCATCAGTCCTTCAATGGGTATTCAGTGTTTTCCTTTAGGATTCACTGGATTGATCTCCTTGCTGTCCAAGGGACTCTCAAGTCTTCTCGAGCACCATAGTTTGAAAGCATCAATTCTTTAGCACTCTGCCTTCTTCTGAAAACATAATCGAAATTAAATAGCATGCTACACTCTGAAAAAAAATTAACAGGCACAGTATCAATATCCAGAAAATATAAAGAATCCACAATTTAATATATATAGACCAGAAAAAAGTGGTCAAAGGATAGTAGCAGACAGTTAAAGAAAGAACCAGGATTGAGAGACAATAATATAATGTTTTTGCTCTTTTAAAATGTGAATATCTCCATGTATTGCTTGCATGCATTTTTTAAAAATTGAAAAATATTTTAAAGGAGGGGAAAATGCTATTGATTAAAAAACAAAAGCAGATGGTAAGGTAGGATAGGACACACCAGGCAAATGTTAATAAAAGCAAGCAGGTATGACAAGATTTATATCAGAGTCAAAATAAAATTCAAAGTATAAAATATTAGTGGGGCAAAAATAGATAATTTTATACTGCAAAAGTATAGTACTTCAAGAATCTAAAGGAACCAACATCCTTTTTGCCCATATATTAATGTTAGAGATGTCAGCTCAGAAGTGCTAATGTCTGTTCTAGAATTTGAACAGGGGTTTCTTTGTACATCCTTTTCCAGAAACTCAGAGACTCATTCCCATTCTCTAAGCTCATTGCAGAAATAAGCACGTAAGGTGGGAGTGCCAACAAAAGTTAAATCACATAGAAACTGAGCCCAATCTAAACTCCCTCAGGAAAATCTCTCCCCCTNAGGAAAAAAGGTACACCACTATTGATTTGGAAAGATTATGCAAAAAATCTCAAATAAAATATCATAAATTGCATTTCAGCAGCAGTGAAAATAATAACGCAACATGATAATGTTAAATTTATCTCAGAAATGCAAGATAAATTCACTAATTGAGCTCTATTGATAATAATTTATATAAACAAATTTTAGGGCTTCACAGGTGGCTCAGTGGTAAAGAATCTGCCTGCCAATGCAGTAGACACAACAGACATGGATTCAGTCCCTGGGTCAGGAAGATGCCCTGGAGAAGGAAATGGCAACCCATTTCAGTATTCTGCCTGGGAAATCCCATGGACAGAGGAGCCTGGTGGGCTATAGTTCATGGGGCCACAAAAGAGTCAGACACGACTTAGTGACTAAACAACAATAACAACATTGATATAATTTACTACATTAATCAAGTAAAAGAGAAAATCATTGACTTTTCTATAGGTCAGCAGTCATTAATTAGCAAATACAATAAACTAAATGATTCCATATGCAGTAGCAATGAGTAACATAAAAAAACTTCTTTAGACAAGACTATAAAACTTTTACTGAATGACGTAAAAGAAAATATGACTGAATAGGGATAATGTTCCTAAAATTCAATACTATAAAGAGGTCTGCCCTTTTCTCAAATTTATATATTTAATGCAATTTCAGTCAAAACCCCCAATAGATTTTCCATGAAACTTTTTCAAGGAAGTATTACAGAAGAACATGGGAGGTGAGAGGGAGAGTTGATTTATCAGATATCAAAATATTACAAAGCTATGGTCACTAAAACAGTGTGGCATAGGACAGGAATAAACAAATTAGTGGGCTGAATAAAGAACTCAGCCCACCCCCCAATAAAGAACTCATTGTGACTATAGAATTTGGCATATAGCAGATGTATTACTTCACATCAGTGTGGAAAAAACAAACTAGTCAATAAATTTCATTGAGAAACTGGCTATTCATGAGAAAATAAAACAACAAAATAAAATGTAACATTACATTCTATCCCAAATCTTTCAGAAAAATAAATCCCAGATGTTAGATGGTAAAGATCTAAACATTTTTAAGCCATAAAATATATTTTAAAACTTATTTGGGTTAAAGACCTTCTAGTTTAGGATACAAAAATTTTAAAAACAAAAATTTAAAGAAGGAAACAACAGGTTTGACTGCATCCAAATTCTAAAATGATTTACATCTGAAAACATGTTGTTCAGTTACCAAGTTGTGTCCAACTCTGTGACTCCATGGACTGCAGCAGGCCAGGTCTCCCTGTCCCTCACCATTTTCCAGAGTTTGCCCAAGTTCATGTCCGTTGAGTCGCTGATGCCATCCAACCATCTCACCCTCTGTCACCCTCTTCCCCTGCCTTCACTCTTTCCAAGCATCAGGGTCTTTTCCAGTGTGTGGGCTGTTCACAACAGGTAGCCAAAGTATTGGAACTTTAGTTTCAGCATCAGTCCTTCAATGGGTATTCAGTGTTTTCCTTTAGGATTCACTGGATTGATCTCCTTGCTGTCCAAGGGACTCTCAAGTCTTCTCGAGCACCATAGTTTGAAAGCATCAATTCTTTAGCACTCTGCCTTCTTCTGAAAACATAATCGAAATTAAATAGCATGCTACACTCTGAAAAAAAATTAACAGGCACAGTATCAATATCCAGAAAATATAAAGAATCCACAATTTAATATATATAGACCAGAAAAAAGTGGTCAAAGGATAGTAGCAGACAGTTAAAGAAAGAACCAGGATTGAGAGACAATAATATAATGTTTTTGCTCTTTTAAAATGTGAATATCTCCATGTATTGCTTGCATGCATTTTTTAAAAATTGAAAAATATTTTAAAGGAGGGGAAAATGCTATTGATTAAAAAACAAAAGCAGATGGTAAGGTAGGATAGGACACACCAGGCAAATGTTAATAAAAGCAAGCAGGTATGACAAGATTTATATCAGAGTCAAAATAAAATTCAAAGTATAAAATATTAGTGGGGCAAAAATAGATAATTTTATACTGCAAAAGTATAGTACTTCAAGAATCTAAAGGAACCAACATCCTTTTTGCCCATATATTAATGTTAGAGATGTCAGCTCAGAAGTGCTAATGTCTGTTCTAGAATTTGAACAGGGGTTTCTTTGTACATCCTTTTCCAGAAACTCAGAGACTCATTCCCATTCTCTAAGCTCATTGCAGAAATAAGCACGTAAGGTGGGAGTGCCAACAAAAGTTAAATCACATAGAAACTGAGCCCAATCTAAACTCCCTCAGGAAAATCTCTCCCCCTTTCTAGGTCTTCCTTCCTTTCTCCTTCTCTAGAACACTCATTGTCCCTCTCATTTTATTTTTTATAAAATCTCTTGATGATTCAGAGCTTGACCCATTTCTCATTACTCTGCTGGAGCTAATGGTCCTGCTATAGCATTTATGAGGTCTCTGTTGAATGTAACTTTCTCATTCCAATTGGAGAATTCTGGGTGTTGAGTTCTCTCAGCATTTTGGTACCCTCTTGCCAAGACATGAAAAATGTCACACCATATCACACCAAGGGAATAGGAAACTGGGGTACAGGTCCATCCATCTAGATATCTCAGCCATTGCAGAATTACTTCTTGACAGCACCATGTTCTCATTGCACCACATTGAACCTGCAGTGGAAGTGAAGAGCTAGCCCAGAAGTCCAGATTCTACCTCGTCTTATTTGAGTTCCTGATGTCATGTCCTCCTTCCTTTTTCTGGGCCAACACCCATGTAATGAGGGGGTTGATGGGTTCCTTCTCAGGGATCTAAGCACCAGGTAAGTTTTGTCTCAATCCCACTGACCCTCTGCTTAGCCTAGGCTCTTTTGGCTGGAAGAACACTGCACTTCCCCCTCAGTAGGTGACAACTTCCTACTGTCATTCTCCAAGATTACTTTGCCTACTGATTTGTAGTAAGACTTTTTGTCCAGGCTTCATGCTTTGCTCAGTATTTAAGAATGTCTGAAATTTGTAGCTTCTTTTACTTTCCAAACAAAGCTTTCAAGATCAGTATTTAGTTATAGGCTTCAAAAGCTGAACTAGAGTAATTATTTACCTTTGCATTCCTGTTATAACTTTCTTTCTTTCTTTCTTTTTTTTTTTTGAGGCAAATGGATGCCTTCGGTTACGAAGGTAATGGTCACATGGAAGAAAAAGCATATCACCCTCCCACCAATTTTTAGTCTGGTTAAAGATAGTTATTAATTCTTGGGAATTCCCTAGCAGTTCAGTGGTTAGGACTCTGCACTTACATGGCCAAAGACTTGGGTTCAATCTCTGGTTGGGGACCAAGATCCCACAAGCCCCAGGGCACAGCCAAAAGAAGAGAGAAAAAAAGGATTAAGTTACTAGTTATGAAGGTAAAACTAAGAGCAGCCTCCCCATCCCCAACTAATGGAGTCCTTACTAAAGAACATCAAATATAAATAAAAGCAAACTTTAAGTCTATTTTCTGAAGACCCCTAGAATCAGGAAAAGTCCAAGGAAAAGGAAATATTATAGTTGTTACTGCTCTAAATATATGTGTACAACACAGTAGATGGCAGAAAAGAGTATCACCAGTGTCCTATTACCCATGAAATTTTGGGTCCATTCCTGCAGTCAAGGGTAGGATAGCAACTTGCTCAGTGGGTTCCAGCAGGGGTCAGCAATAGACTAGAATGCATCTAGCAGGTCCAGAGACAGTGCCAGAGGCTTTCCTTCTGGGGCTATGTGTGGCTTTTACCTAAAAGAACCAGGCTTGGACTGGGACATGCATGTCAGCAAATATTTATTGAGCACTTAGAATGTGTCAGGTACTGTTATAGGCCCTTAGGATACAAAATGACTAAAACAGATTCCTGCCTTTATGCTCTCATATTTTAGAGGAAGGGATATAGAACATAGGGACTTCTCTGGTGGTGCAGTGGTTAAGACTCTGCTTCCAATGCAGGGGGCACGGGTTCAATCCCTGGTGGAGGAACTAAGATCCCACATGCTGTGTGGTGTGGCCAGAAAGAAAAAGGAAAGCAATAAGTATGTAGTATTTTAAGTAATAAAAGATAATGAGTTAATAAAAAGTACAGCAGGCTAAGTGGAATCAGGAGTGCTGGGTGGGAATGCAGGTTAGACTGAGGTTATAAACAGGGTGATCTGGATAAGCTTCATTGTACATTAAACTATGAGCAAAGACTTGAAGGAGATGAAAGAATTAGCCAGGAACTACCTGGCAAGAAATCGTTCAGGCAGAGGGAACAGTTATACAAACAACCATAGAGGATGAGATCAAGAAAAAGAAAGGAGACCAGGGTGGCTGGAGGATTTTGATTAGAAGGAAGAGGAGATGCCATACCATATGGGTCTTATAACCTACAATTTGGCTTTTTCTCTGGATAAAATGTTGAGTTACTGAGGACCTTGAGCAGAAGCATGATATGATCTGCCTTATGCTTAAGATCATTCTATTATGTTGTGCTGTGCTTAGTCGCTCAGTCATGTTTGACTCATTGCAACCCCATGGACTGTAGCCCCTCAGGCTCCTCTGTTCGTGGAGATTCTCCAAGCAAGAATACTGGAGTAGATTGCCATGCCCTTCTCCAGGGGATCTTCCCAACCCAGGGATCAAACCCAGATCTTCCACACTGTAGGCAGATTCTTTACCATCTGAGCCACCAGGGAAGCCACCAGGAAGACTGTTATGTTAAAGGGACTTAAATAAGGTGATATGTCAGGAGGCAGTCTTATTAACCTAGATGATGATGGTTTGGACCAGAGTGATGGTAGAGGAGGTAGTGAGAAGTGATCAGACTCTAATACATTTTAGAGGAAAAACCAATAGACTTTAGTAAAGATCGGTTATAGTGAGTGAGAGAATGAGAAGAGTCACAGTGATTCAAAGTACATAGGCCTGAGCAGCTGGGAGGATGGAGTCGTCATCGGTTAAGTTGAGGAAGTCTAGAACTAGGGGCTGGAAAAGGAAATGGCAGCCCATTTCAGTACTCCTGATTAAAGAACCCCATGCTGCTGCTGCTGCTGCTGCTGCTGCTAAGTCGCTTCAGTCGTGTCTGACTCTGTGCGACCCCACAGACGGCAGCCCATTGGGCTCCGTCATCCCTGGGATTCTCCAGGCAAAAACACTGGAGTGGGTTGCCATTTCCTTCTCCAATGCATGAAAGTGAAAAGTGAAAGTGAAGTTGCTCAGTCATGTCTGACTCAGCGACCCCATGGACTGCAGCCTACCAGGCTCCTCCATCCATGGGAGTTTCCAGGCAAGAGTACTGGAGTGGGATGCCATTGCCTTCTCCGAAGAACTCCATAGACATTATGAAATGGCATAAAGATATGACACTGAAAGATGAATCCCCCAGGTCAGAAAGTGTCCAGTATGCTATTGGGGAAGAATGGAAGGCAATTACTGATAGTTCCAGAAAGAATGAAGCAACTGAGCCAAAGCAGAAACTACACTCAGTTGTAGATATGCCTGGTGCTGAAAGTAAAGTCAGATGCTATAAAGAACAATATTGCATAGGAACCTGGAATATCAGGTCCATGAATCAAGGTAAATTGGATGTGGTCAAGCAGGAGATGACAAGATTGAACATCAACATCTGAGGAGTCAGTGAACTAAAATGAATGAGAATGGGTAAATTTAACTCAGATGACCTTTATATCTACAACTGTAGGCAAGAATCCCTTAGAAGAAATGGAGTAGCCCTCATAATCAACAAGAGTCTGAAGTCCAATACTTGGGTGCAATCTCAAAAATGACAGAATGAACTTGGTTCATTTCTAAGACAAAACATTCAGTACCAGAGTAATCCAAGTCTCTGCCCCAACCACTGGTGCCAAAGAAGCTGAAGTTGACCAGTTCTCTGAAGACCCACAAAACCTCTAGAACTAACACACACACACACACACACACACACACACACACACACAAAAGAATGTTCTTTTCATCATAGGGGACTGGAATACAAAAGTAGGAAGTCAAAAGATAGCCAGAATAACAGGCAAGTTTGTCCTGGGAGTACTAAATGAAGCAGAGCAAAGGCTAACAGAATTTTGTCAAGGGAACAGGCTGGTCATAGCAAACAGCCTTTTGCAATAACCCAAGAGACAACTGTACACATAAATATCATCAGATCGTCAGTACTGAAATCAGATTGATTATGCTCTTGGCAACCAAAGATGGAGAAGCTCTATACAGTCAATAAAAGCAAGACCTGAAGCTGATTGTGGCTCAGCTCTGTATTGCAAAATTCAGACTTAAGTTGAAGAAAGTAGAGAAAACTGCTAGGCCATTCAGGTATGACTTAAATCAAATCCCTTATGATTATACAGTAGAGGTTATGAATAGATTCAAGGGAATAGATCTGGTAGACAGTGCCTGAAGAACTAAGGTTCATAACATTGTACAAGAGGCAGTGACCAAAATCATCCCCAAGAAAAAGAAATGCAAGAAGGCAAAGTGCTAGTCAGAGGAGGCCTTACAAATAGCTGAGGGAAGAAGAGAAGCAAAAGGCAAGAGAGAAGGGGAAAGATATATCCAACTGAATGCAGAGATCCAGAGAATAGCAAGGAAAGATAAGAAAGTCTTCTTAAGCGAACAACGCAAAGAAATAGAGGAAAACAATAGAATGGGAAAGATTAGGGAGCTCTTCAAGAAAATTAGAGATACCAAGGAAACAGTTCATGCAAAGATGGGCACAATTAAGGACAGAAATGGTAAGGATCTAACAGAAGAAGAGGTTAAGAAGAGGTGTCAAGAAATCACAGAAGAACTGTACCCAAAAAAAAAAAAGGTCTTAATAAACCAGATAACCATGATGGTGTGGTCACTCACCCAGATCAGGACTTCCTGGAGTGTGAAGTCAAGTGGGCCTTAGGAACCAGTACTATGAACAAAGCTAGTAGAGGTGACAGAATTCCAGCTGAGCTATTTCAAATTCTAAAAGATGATGGTGTCAAAGTGCTGCACTCAATATGCCAGCAAATTTGGACACCTCAGGAGTCACCACAGGACTGGAAAAAGTCAGTTTACATTCCAATCCCAAAGAAGGGCAATACCAAAGAATGTTCAAACTACCACACAGTTACACTCATTTCACATGCTAGCAATCTTGTGATTGCTAGCACAAATCCTTCACAAAATCCAATGCACAAAAGCCTTCAAGCTAAGCTTCAAAAGTATTTGAACAGAGAACTTCCAGATGTGCAAGGTGGATATAGAAAAGGCAGAGGAATTAGAGATCAAATTGCCAACATCCATTGGATCACAGAGAAAACAAAGGAGTTCCAGAAAAACATCTACTTCTGCTTCGTTGACTACACTAAAGCCTTTGACTGTGTGGATCACAACAAACTGTGGAAAATTTTGAAAGATATGGGAATACTCAAACACTTTAATCTCCTGAGAAACCTATATGCAGGTCAAGAAGCAACAGTTAGAACTGGACATGGAANAACATCTACTTCTGCTTCGTTGACTACACTAAAGCCTTTGACTGTGTGGATCACAACAAACTGTGGAAAATTTTGAAAGATATGGGAATACTCAAACACTTTAATCTCCTGAGAAACCTATATGCAGGTCAAGAAGCAACAGTTAGAACTGGACATGGAACAACTGTCTGGTTCAGAATTGGGAAAGGAGTTCATCAAGGCTGTATATTATCACCATGCTTATTACATCATGCAAAATGCTGGGCTGGATGAATCACAAGCTGGAATCAAGATTGCAGGGAGAAATATCAACAACCTCAGATATGCAGATGATACCACTCTAATGGCAGAAAAAGAAGAGAAACTAAAGAGTCTCTTGGTTAAATTGAAAGAGGAGAGTGAAAAAGCTGGCTTAAAACTCAACATTCAAAAAACTAAGATCATGGCATCCAGTCCCATCACTTTATGGCAAAAAGAAAGGGAAAAATGGAAACATTAACAGATTTTGTTTTCTTGGGCTCCAAAATCATGGAGGACTGTGACTGCAGCCATGATATTAAATGACGCTGGCTCCCTGGAAGGAAAGCTATGACAAACCTAGACAGTATATTAAAAAACAGAGATATCCCTTTGCCAACAAAGGTCCATATAGTCAAAGCTGTGGTTTTTCCAGTAATCATGTACAGATGTGAGAATTGGACCATAAAGAAGTCTGAGTGCCAAAGAATTGATGCTTTTGAATAGTGGTGCTGGAGAAGACTCTTGAGAGTCCCTTGGACAACAAGGAGGTTAAGCCAGTCAATCCTAAAGGAAATCAACCCTGAATGTTCATTGAAAGGACTGATGCTGAAGCTCCAATAATTTGGCCACCTGACTCATTGGAAAAGACTCTGAAGCTAGGAAAGATTGAGAGCAGGAGAAGAAGCGGGTGGCAAAGAATGAGGTGGTTATGAATTGGAGCAAACTCCAGGAGACAGTGGAGGACAGAGGAGCCTGGTGTGCTGTATCCCATGGGGTCACAAAAAGTCAGATGCAAGTTAGCAACTGAACAATAACAACAAGTTGAGGCACATGTGTAGGGGAAGAACAAGTGTTCAGTTTTGGACAAGTTGAGTTTGAGTTGTATGTTATAAAAACAGTAGAAATTGTGCATAGGCAATGAAAGAAGTCTGGAGTTTGGAAGAGAGGTCTTGGACTGGAGGTTAAAAACTTAGGAGTTAATAGCATATTTTAAGCTCATAGTCTGAATCAGATCAATGAGAGAGTAGAGGGAGAAGAGAAGAAAGGCTAAGAGTGATTCTTGGGACCTATGTGAAGAACTGAGGGACTTGAGGAGGAACCAGAAAAGGAGCTGAGAAGGTGTGACCAGTGAGTAGGAAAAAAATCAACAGCATGATGTTCTAATAAATAGCATGAAGCCTAATAAATAAAGTATCCAGAAAGGGAGTGGTCCACTTCATCAGATGGCTGTGCTAAGTCGGGGGAGCTGGACATTGGCTCTCACCATTCAGCAGTCATCAGTGATCTTGATAAGAGCAGTCATTATAGAGTGGTAGGAGTCAATGCCAGATTGCCATGGATTTAGGCAAGAACAGGAGGAAAGAACCTGGAGACTATGAGTACAGGGCACTACCTGAGACATTTTTCTGTAACTGGGAGCAAAGAAACGGAGTGGAAGTTGGTAGGGAAAAATGAGCTCAAGAGAATTGATTTTTTTTAAGATGGGGGAGGGGGGAACTCAGTCATTTATATGCTAATAAAAATGATCCAAGAAGGAATGAAAAATTGTTAATGCAAGACAGAGGTTGGGGAGAATTGCCGGAGTGATATCCTTGAGGAGGCAAAGGCAGTGGGATTTAGTGCACAAGTAGAGGGACTGATTTTAGCTAGGAACATGAATATGTCATCTGTGAAGTAGCTGGATATTCAGATCTCTTCCCTAGTAAGGCATGATCCGCATTATAGTGACCCTTTAATTACTCAATTACTGGTACAAAATCCATGATGAGGCATTTGCTTCCCTGACGAATTTTCAGGTTGGACAACAAAAGAAAAAGATCCACCTAGAGTTACGAGGTGTTAAATTCTTAGTTTCAAATCGTACATACTTATTCCCTTAGATTGCTAATATCTCATAATTTTCTATCTCAGCACCATTTTTAAGGCTGATGGGGGCATTTTGATCTCCTCTATAACTAGAATGACTGAGATAGATGAGGTCTTCTAGTCCATTTTTGTGACATGTTGGCCATTAGCTAGTATTGGGTGAGCCAAGAATTTCATTCAGGCTTTTCAATAAGATGGTACAGAAAAAAACCTGAATGAACTTTTTGGCCAACCAAATATATTAATGTTTTTGCAATAAGGAATCTTGTGTTATTGTCCAGGAGGCCCTGAACATGTATTCAATCCCATTCAGAGGACCACCGTGATTGTGCTCAGCGTCTGGCCTATCCTGATGTAGTTCCTACAGGAGAGAGGTATTTCTTGTCCTGGAGTCCTAGAAAATATTAATAGACCTACCTTCCCATCTTCACAGGTATTTGCATAGCTAATACAAAACACTTTTCTCAGACAACCAGCAGCTTAATGGGTTTGGAGTCATAGACAACGTCACAGTGGTATTCTCCTGTGATATAAGATTTTCCCTAGCCCCTCACTGTGGGTGTTTCAGGTCTAGGATTAAAGAGCCTTAGGATCCACTCTTAAAACTTAGGTAGAGATATAAGGCACTTTGTTGGGCAAGGAATGGTAGGTCACCTTCCTTATATTGCCTAGAATATCAAATTCAGTTTAATAAGAACCAAAAGTTGCTTTTCTCCAGGGCTTTAATAGGAACTGGTTGTGGCAATATGTATGTCTAGAAGTTCAGAGACTCTTTTTCAAGACTCCACATTCTGCTAGAGTTCTTGGAGGCACATCATCCAACAAGGAAGCCTCAAGAAAAAGTAACAGTCACTCCAATTAGAGCAAGAGAGATCTCAAGGCCAGAATGACTGTCCTCTCCTGTGTACTGATTTGAACCCCTCCTGCTTCTTGGGTTTTCCATTCAAGACAGCCTTGGGGTAAAAGACTAATAAGTGACTCTGTACATAAATTGGAATAAATTGCAGGTCACTAGACAAGTTGATAAGACACTGAGGTTCCTTGCAAAAAGACACCTTCGGGGGAAAATATGTGGCAACAGACTTTTAATGCTCAGAAGTTAGGCACTGTCATTCTAGACCTTGTTGTTGTTTAATCACTAAGTCAGGTCTGACTCTCAGCAGCCCCCATGGACCACAGCACGCCAGGCTTCCTGTCCTTCACTATCTCCCAGAGTTTGCTCAAACTCATGTTCATTGATGCCATCAGCCGTCCCATCCTCTGTCTCCCCCTTCTCTTCCTGCCCTCCATCTTTCCCAGCATCAGGGTCTTTTCGAATGGGTCAGCTCTTGACATCCGGTGGCTGGCCAAAGTATTGAATCTTCAGCTTCAGTATCAGTCCTTCCAATGATTATTTGGACTGATTTCCTTTAGGGTGACCTGGTTGCGTCTCCTGGCAGTCCAAGGGACTCTCAAGAGTCTTCTCCAGCACAACAGTTATAAAGCACCAGTTCTTTGGCACTCTGCCTTCTTTACATCCACCTCTCATATCCGTACATAACTACTGGAAAAATCATAGCTTTGACTATACGGACCTTTGTTGGCAAAGTGATGTCTCTCCTTTTTACACACCATCTAGGTTTGTCATAGCTTTTCTTCCAAGGAGCAAGCTTCTTTTAATTTAAAGTCGCTGTTGACAATGCTTTTGGAGCCCAAAACCATAAAATCTGCTACTGTTTCCATTTTGTCTCCTATTTGCTGTGAAGTAATGGGACCAGGTGCCATGATCTTAGTTTTTTGAATGTTGAGTTTTAAGCCAGCTTTTACACTCTTCTCTTTCACCTTCATCAAGAGGCTCTTTAGTTCCTCTTCGCTTTCTGCCATGAGAGAGGTATCATCTGCATATCTGAGGTTGTTATTTCTCCCAGCAATCCTGATTCCAGCTTGTGAGTCATCCAGCCCAGCATTTTACATAATGTACTCTACACATAAGTTAAATAAGCAGAATGATCATGCACAGCCTTGTTATACTCCTTTCCCAATTTTGAAGCAGTCCATTTTTCCATGTCTGGTTCTAACTGTTGCTTCTTCACTTGCATACAGATTTCTCAGGAGGAAAAAGTAAGGTGGTCTTGTGTTCCCAATGTCTTTAAAAATTTTCCAATTTGTTGTGATCCATGCAGTCAAAGGTTTTAGCATAGTCAGTGAAGAAGCTGCTGCTGCTGCTAAGTCGCTTCAGTCATGTCCGACTCTGTATGACCCTCTGGACTGCAGCCTGCCAGGCTCCTCTGTCCATGGGATTCTCTAGGCAAGAGTACTAGTGGGTTTCCATGCCCTCCTAAAGAGGATCTTCTGACCTAGGGATCGAGCCCAGGTCTCCTGCATTGCAGGCAGATTCTTTATTGCTGAGCCACGAGGGAAGCCCCTAATGAAGCAGAAGTAGATGTTTTTCTGGAATTCCATTGCTTTCTCTATGATTCAACAGATGTTGGCAATTTGATCTTTGGTTCCTTTGCCTTTTCTAAATCCAACCTGTACATCTCAAAGTTCTCAGCTCATGTTCTGCTGAAGCCTAGCTTGACGGATTTTGAACATTACCTTACTAGCATGTGAAATGAGTGCAATTTTATGGTAGTTTGAACATCCTTTGGCATTGCCCTTCTTTGGGATTAGAATGAAAACTGACCTTTTCCAATCCTGTGGCCACTACTAAGGTTTCCAAATTTGCTGACATGTTGATTACAGCACTTTAATAGCATCATTTTTTATGATTTGAAATAGCTCAGCTGGAATTCTATCACCTCCACTAGTTTTGTTTGCAGTAATGTTTCCTAAGGCCCACTTGAGTTCACACTCCAAGAAATCCCACTCTGGGTGAGTGACCACACCATCATGGTTATCCAGGTCATTAAAACTTTTTTGTATAATTCTTCTGTGTATTCTTGCCACCTGCTCTTAATCTCTTCTGCTTCTGTTATGTCCATACTGTTTCTGTCCTTTATTGTGCCCATCTTTGCATGAAATATTCCCTTGGTATCTCCAATTATTTTGAAAAGATCTTTAGTCTTTCCCATTCTATTGTTTTCCTCTGTTTCTTTACATTGTTCATTTAATAAGGCTCTCTTATCTCTCTTTGCTATTCTTTGGAACTCTGCATTCAGTTGGGTATATCTTTCCCTTTCTCCTTTGCCTTTTGCTTCTCTTCTTTCTTGGCTGTTTCTCAGACAATCATTGTGCCTTCTTGCATTTCTTTTTCTTTAAGATGGCTTTGGAGCTTGGATATGTGCGTATATCTCTAAATGGACTCTAGATAAGGACATCATTGGTGAAATCCTGTCAAAAAATTCATAGGGAGAAGTGAACACTAAGAAAATGGTCTTGCTTTACACCACAGAGTAAAACAAGTCAAGAGAATTAATGGAACCATAGTTAAATATGCTATGAGTGTGTCACTGAATATCACAAATGAATATGTCACTGAATATCACAAGTGAAGGGAATGCTGCTGGTTGGAGTGGATAGAGATCTAAAGAAAAGCCTGGGCTGTATCAATGGCAACAAATAATTGTGGTAGATATTATATCTGAGTTAAGCTAAAGACCCATGCAACAACTCTATGACTCGTCTGTGGCCAATCTTTTAAGAGACTATATGAGAGAATCCAGAGAAGGCAATGGCACCCCACTCCAGTACTCTTGCCCGCAAAATCCCATGGATGAAGGAGCCTGGTGGGCTGCGATCTGTGGGGTCGCTACGAGTTGAGCATGACTGAGCGACTTCACTTTCATTTTTCACTTTCCTGCATTGGAAAAGGAAATGGCAACCCACTCCAGTGTTCTTGCCTGGAGAATCCCAGGGACAGGGAGCCTGGTGGACTTCAGTCTATGGGGTTGCACAGAGTTGGACACAACTGAAGTGATTTAGCAGCAGCAGCAGCTGCTGCTAACATTATCAGATATGTTTCTTGTTTCTTAATCATACCTTGCATATATGTATGCAAATTTTTTAACTCTTTTATGTTTTATTTTTAATTGAGATATGGTTGCTTTACAAGCAGTGTTAGTTTCTGCTGTACAATGAAGTGAATCAGCTATGTGTATACATTTTATATTGACATAATTTTAGACAAAGAAATTGCAGTAACAATACATAAAATTGTCATATATCCTTCACAGTGATCATTTAAATGTTAACCTTTAACCATATTTGCTTCATTCATCTCTCATATATATATATATATGTATATATATATTTTATACACACATACATTTTTTCCTGATTATTTGATAGTAATCAAATGTAAAATCTAACAGAGGCAAGTTATGCCAATAACCTCTAAACCATCAGTATCCCCAAGTATAATGGGAAATCCTCAAAATTAAATAAAAAAATAATAATGGTAGCAGAACCCTTATCAAGGAATTTCCATCAGACCAGAATTGACTTATCCAGTAAATGAACACTCTCAGACATTTGTAAATACTCTGGGGACAGGCTATGAAGGGTCCTGTGTGACAGATACCCAGCCATGATCCTACTTATGGCGCTGAGACTAAATCAGTAAACCCAAGAAATATTAGAGGGTTCAAAGAGGGACCTGAGAAAGTCACCTTTGAGCTAGATCATGGACAGTCAGGTAAATGATCCTTCAGTTCCAACAATCTGGTTGCTGGCATTCCATCTCATTTAGGGTGAAACATATCATCGTGAAGAAGTCAGTTCCAGGTGTCCAGTTTAAATGTTTAGTATAGAAGACAGAGAAATCAGTCATTTCTGCCAGGACATAAACAACCTCCCCAACAGTGGAACCACTCAGGAAAGAAGAGAAATTACCTTCTGTTTCCGTTCAGGTGCTTATTTAAGCAGGATAATATGTTGGGACTTGGTGAAATAATTTTTTTCCCAGCATAGCACATCACCTTGAGAATTGGCATAAAACAGCTCCAAATGCTAAAATGCCTTCCTGGGTTGTTTTCTAGACTTAAGTCTATTCCCCTGAGGTATACAGTTGAGGATATCAGATGGTCCAGCCTTCTAAAAACCAAACAGCAGGAAACTTAGCAACAGAGTCAAAGCCCAGAATGTCAGAACAGCACTAAGCTGGATGTCAGTTGACAGGAGCCAAGAGTGTCCAGCCTAGGCTTATCAAGGAGCAGCACCTTCCTATCTGGTCCCAGACTTGACCTTGATTTAGAAAAGAAATTGCTTTGTTTTCCTTATAAACCATCGCAAGTTTCAACTAATTGAGGAGACTGTCTCTTGACCAAAAAAGAAAAAGATGATTTAAACATAGTAATTCCTTGCAGAGTGACTTTCCTGAGGATACCCACCAGTGTCCTGTGAGGGAGGCTGGCGATTGGTAGTACAGGTGAATGTCTTCTTAGCCAAAGGACTGGCAAGGGTCCAGCCCTATTTTTTGAGATCAGGAGGGAAAAATGGACAAGAGATGGTATGAAAGGGTTAACAAGGAAAAGAGAAATTCAGGACTACTCCTTCACCAAATTCTCAATTCCTAGAAAGAACAGCACCTGAATCCCCCAAATGCCTGTGGGCCCAGGAATTAGCTGCAGAGGGTGAATGAGATTGACTGCTACACTTTTCAGTGGGACAAAGATGCACACATATAAAATGAATGTGATGGAAGGACTCCAGTTGGAAGGTAGCCAAGGGGAGAGCTTGAGAACAAATCTTTTCTCAGTGGAGCCTGTTGAAACTACAGCCTTATCCATACTGTACCCACAGTCAGCCAAAGAGAGACATAAACAACTTCTTTGTGGGCAATCCACCTTTGTTAGCCTTACTCCCCACTCCATCGTCAGAAGGACATGTGTCAGGGAGAGAGGGGTGAGAGTCACACCTCCCTCCAATCTAAGCCATTAGAAACTAGGGTGAATAAGGGGTTTAGAAGAGACCTTAAAATCACATAGAAGGTTGAAGTTATGAAATGAACAGCAAGGAGTCATAAGAACTGGAAATGACTGTTCTAAAAATGAATAGCTGGGAATCAATAGGAAAGGAAGTTTCTGAGAAGTGATTATAGTGCCTGCTAGGAGAAAAATTAATTCTATACCCAACAGTTGAGGTTTTTCTCTAAGACAGCTCCATTAAGCATTCAGACACTACACCCTCCCTCTCCTATGACCCATAGATTCTACCATGCTCCTCATTCATATTTGCCCTCTATGGCAGCAGCAATCTCATCAAGGATCAGAGGCACAGTAACCAACATCATAACCTTCCTTTTAATCTATCTTCCCAGTGAAATGAAGCGCCCCAGATGGTTAAGAGGTAGGTTCAGTTTCTAATTCAATGGGACCATTCTGAGACCTTTGGTATTAGGAGCTTTAAGCAAGCAAAGCCCAACACAGTGGAGAAGGGAAACAAAAATCTTGTAAGTGATATGAGAATCCTATTCCCAACGTTTAGCCTGATCCATGTGTTCTGGGTTTGGGAGACACAGCCCCATATATAGTCCTGGCTCTGAATATATGTCCTGACAAGCATCTCGATCCTATAAGTGCACCCAGTTGTATACGTTCTCCCTGCTGACACCAAGGAATCTCCAAAAGCCTCTCCACCCAGTGAGTTATGATGATGGTAAAACCAGGAGATCCCAGGGGCATAATCAACTTTTTGCTCTATTACTTTTATGAAAGAGTGAATTTCTTGGTCCAAAAAAAGTCATATAAAATATTTTGTTAGCAAATCAACACTAAGCCCAAAAATGATGCTAATGGGAGAGAAAGGGCAGGCACGGAAAACAAATTCCTATCCAGAATAAGTGATTATTTCAATACAGGGAAAGAGAAAGTCCCTTCCATGACTGAAGGAATTCAGTGTAACTCATTCACCACCACTCCCCTGAGAGTGAAGTTTCAGGGATCATTACCTGGGATCATTTCAGGTTGATAACCTGGAAATAAAGAAGTAATCAAGTTATTGAGTCTATGTAAAAACTTGAAATCTGCCACTATTTCACTCTTTTCATGAGCTGGAAAGAAACTGATTGATACCTACAGGAGGTCATTTTATCTATCTGATAATTCAGCCTTCTCTGCAGTAAGAGCATTTTGTTGACTATGCCAAATCCTTTGACTGTGTGGATCACAATAAACTGTGGAAAATTCTTAAAGAGGTGAGAATTCCAGACCACCTGACCTGCCTCCAAAGAAATCTGTATGCAGGTCAAGAAGCAAGAGTTAGAACTGGACATGGAACAACAGACTGATTTCAAATCTAGAAAGGAGTACATCAAGCCTGTATATTGTCACCCTGCTTATTTAACTTATATGCAGAGTACATCATGAGAAATATAGTACTGGATGAAGCACAAGCTGGAATCAAGATTGCTGAGAGAAATATCAATAACCTCAGATACACAGATGATACCACACTTATGGCAGAAAGCAAAGAAGAACTAAAGAGCCTCTTGATGAAAGTGAAAGAAAAGAGTGAAAAAGTTGGCTTAAAACTTAACATTCAGAAAACTAAGATCATGGCATCTGGTTCCATCACTTATGGCAAATAGACATGGAAACAGTGACAGACTTTATTTTGAGGGGCTCCAAAATCACTGCAGATGGTGACTGCAGCCATGAAGTTAAAAGATGCTCATTGGAACAAAAGTTATGAGCAACCTAGACAGCATATTAAAAAGAAGAGACATTACTTTGCCAACAAAGGTCCATCTAGTCAAAGCTATGGTTTTTCCAGTAGTCATGTATGGATGTGAGAGTTGGACTATAAAGAAAGCTGAGTGCCGAAGAATTGATGCTTTTGAACTGTGGTGTTGGAGAAGACTCTTGAGAGTTCCTTGGACTGGCAAGGAAATCCAACCAGTCCATCCTAAAAGAAATCAGTCTTGAATATTCATTGGAAAGACTGATGCTGAAGCTGAAGCTCCAATACTTTGGCCACCTGATGAGAAGAACTGACTCATTGGAAAAGACCGTGCTGCTGGGAGAGATGAAGGTGGGAGGAGAAGGGGACGACAGAGGATGAGATGGTTGGATGGCATCACTAACTCAATGGACATGTGTTTGAGCAAGCTGCAGGAGTTGATGATGGACAGGGAAGCCTGGCGTGCTGCAGTCCATGGAGTTGCAGAGTCGGACATGATTGAGCGACTGAACTGAACTGAACACCCTGGGTTCTTTCTGAGCTGTTCTTTCATTCATTCTCTATAACTCAGGGTCCCAGTAGGAACAAAGGGAACATGCAAATTAAGGTATTTCAAGGAGGTAATGAGGGTTATTTACAAATGCTTAGGCAGCATGTAGCACAGAGAATAGCATAATACCCTAGTGCCATTACCACACCTAGACCTAAAAGCTAAGGGAAAAAAGAAAACTCAGAAGTCATACAGAGATGTCTACTTGAAGAAAAGCTGGGACATTTATTTGTGACAATCCAGTAGGCAGAGAGTCAAGGAACCATACCATTTGACTTAAATGACCTTCCCTTTCAACTCTGCTAGGGTTCCTATTTACCAAAACTAACCAGAAGCCAGAAGTCTAAGGATGTAGACCAAACAAGTCAGTCTCCTAGGTCAGAGAATAAGAACTAGGCAGAGAGGTGGAAAATAGTGAAGACTAGATCTAGAAAGGCACACAGGAGATATCCAGCACACATCAGTTCAAAAATTATTTATCAAGTTCACCTACTATGCGCCAAGTGTTATTCTAGATGTTGGGAATAGAATAGTCAAAAAAGCTCTTAACCTCATGGAGCTCATAAAGTACATACATAAATGTATGTAGTGTATAAGATATGCACAAGTAATAATGAGAAAATAAAGCAAGGAAGGGATATACAGAATAATGGCTGGGGAGGACTATCACAATCTTAAATAAGATCATAGAGAGGGCTTCAGGGAAAATCCAAAGGAGGTCAGGAATTCAAATCCGTAGATATCTTGAAAAGCAGACAACACATAGTGAATAGTGAGTGAAAGGCTCTGAGATGTGAGTAATATGCAGCATATCTGAAGAACAGAGAGACGTCTACTAGGTGAGGTAGACTTGAGCAAGAGGGATACAGTATTAAGAGAGAATATCAGAGAGGTGAAGCAGTAGGGGAGGCAGGGTGGAGACCATACCAGGTCAGTAAGGCTTTGTAGGACATTGACAGAAACTTGGCTTTTACTCTGAATGAGATGGGAAACCACTGGAGGGTTTTGAACAGAGGAGCAGTGTGCTCTGACATGTGCTTACATCATCATTCTGGCTATTATGTTGAGATAGATTGATGTGGAGAGTTGGATCCAGGCTAAAAGATAAGGAGGCCTGTTAGGATAGGAGCATATTGCAATAATGCAGTCAAGGGACAATCATGGCTTAGATCATGATGGTAGTAGGCATAGTGGATGGCAAAGGTAACAGGATTTGCTGAAGGATTGGATATGCATGTAAGAGAAAAGGAGGAGATTTTTAGGTTTTTAGGTTACTGGGGGAAAAAAAGCAATTGCTATTTACTGAGAGAGAGGTTGCAAGAAGTCCAAGTTTGGTGTATTTTGCTCTGGGTGGATTTTAGGAGCTCAGTTTTGGACATGTGAAATAGAATAGAGAATTTAGAAACAAATACTTGTCAGAATCAAGTGTATAGTAAAGATGGCACAAAAAACTCATTGAGAAATGAAGATTGCTTCCTTGCTTGCTTGCTTGATTGATTTGTAGGTGATTTTGAGGTGAGGTGATTTTGGCTCACTCTGTGGAGCAATATAAACTGAATCATTCCTTAACATTATCACTATGTTGAGAAATAAAAATTGGATACTTATCTAACATCAAATACAAAGGGAGATTCTAGATGGGTTAAAGACAAATGTGTGATGGGGAGCATGGGGGGGGCGAGTCCTAGAAGAAAAATTCAGTGAATTCATTTATGTCCTAGGAGCAGGGACAGACTTTTAAACAAAATTTAGAAAACTCAAACCATGATGCAAAAATGTTGATTACATTAAAATAAAAGTTTTCCAAAACTATGATGAGATACCATTTCACATCCACTAGAAAGACTGCAGTGTTAAAAAGTGGTAAATAACAAGCAAAGAGGTGAAGAAATCGAAACTCTGGTACATTGCTGTTGGAGATATAAAATGGTTCAGTCATTGTGGAAAATAGTTTAGTGGTTCTTCAAAAAGTTAAACACAGAATTGCCATGTGCCCCCACAGTTCTACTCCTAGCTATATACTCCAAAGAATTAAAAACAAGTATTCAGACAAGTACATGGACATGAATGTTCATAGTAGCCCTCTTCTTAATGGCCAAAAGGTAGAAACAGCACAAATGTCTATCAGTGGAAGAATGAATAAACACAGTGTGGTCTATCCACCAATGGAATATTATTCACCATTAAAAAATGAAATAATAATACATGCTGTCACATTTATGACCCTCCAAAACATTATGCTAAGCAAAATAAATCAGACACAAAATCACATATTATATGATTCCATTTATATGACCTAGCAAGAATAGAAACATACATAGAGATTGAACAGATTGATGGTTGCCAGGGAGGCAGGGTTGGGGGAAGCTGCTTAATGCATCAGGGTTTTACTTTGGAGTGATGCTTCAGAACTAAACAGAAGTGGTGGTTGCACAACATTGTGAATGAACATGTCACTGAACTGTTCACTTTAAAATGGTTAATAAAATCTTGGTTGAAGTACTAAAAAAATAAAATAAAAGCTTTCTATCCAGGGAAAAAATTAATAGACAAATAATAGAATTAAGGCAGATTACTTGTACTCATTAAAACTGACAATGGATTGAAATCTAGAATACACCAAAAAAAATCTTCTAAATGAACAAGAAAAAGACAGCAATCCAGGGACTTCCCTGGTGGTCCGGTGGCTAAGACTGATCTTCCAGTGTAGGGGGCCCAGGTTTGATCCCTGTTGAGGGAACTAGATCCCACATGCTGCAACAAAGATCAAAGATCCCATGTGCCACAGCTAAGACCTAGTGTAGACAAAGAAAATAAAAAACAGCAATCCCAATAAAACAATGGGCAGAAGAAACCAAAAATTGATAAAGATATGAAGAAATGGTCACACTAGCGAATAGTCAGAGAAATGCAAATTCAAACAACGAGATATTAATTTATATCGATTAGGAAAAAATTAGAAAGTTGAATAGTACTAAATATATATGTGAAGAGGAGGGAGATACATCTTAGATCATGTTCTTGAAAAGCTGACCTTGAGATATGGATTTACTTGCTGGTGATTTACTAAAGAAGTCATCACAGGATAAACTGTAAGGGAATAAGGGATGCAGGACAGAAAAACAGAAGAAACTGGAAAATGATGTGTTTCGGACAGAGTCCTAGCCTCAACCCCATCCTGTGGGGGAGTTCTGCAGAGGAAATTACACCCTCAGTCTGAGCCATTTTATGGCAAAGGAGCTGGGCTTTAATGCTTAATACTACAGTTACCCATTGCCTATAGGATACCCTGGGGTGACCCAAACTGCCAGTCACTTCCTATTCTCTGGAATAAGTGGCTCCAACAGCCCTAGGGTAATCCTCTAAAGATTTTGACTGGCTGGAAGCAAATTACATAGGGAGATGAGCCAACAGAGGTAGAAAAAGGGATCCATGAGGGGCTTCCCTAGTGGTCTAGTGGTTAACAATCTGTCTTGGAATGTAAGGGATGCAGGTTGGGTCCCAGGACCGGGAAGATCCCACATGCCTTGAAGCAATAAAGCCTGTAAGCCACTATCAGAGTGTCCATGTACCGCAACAAAAAGATTCCACATAATGCAAGGAAGATCTGATGTCTTAGTTGTAGCACTCAGATCTTCATTGCAACTAAGACCCAATGCAGCCAAATAAATATTAATAGGTATCATAAAAAAGAAAAAGTGATCCATGAGTTTCTGAGCATTGCAGGAAAAAATGTCTGCAATAAGATGTGATAATATAAGAACCTCCAGGACTACGGGTGGAAAAATAGACTGGAAGTCACTGTGGAGAGCAATCTAGCCTTTCTTAGATAAACTATATTACTACATAGATATGTGTATCATATGACACACTTTTTATTTTGGATACATATTCCAAAGAAACGATAACTTGGGTTCATAAGAAGAATAGTTACTTGGACATATCCAAAAGGACACTGCTTTTTTTTCCCCCCAAAGCCTAGGAGTCACTAATGTGATCTTATTACCAACAACGTCACACAGGCACCTTTCATCATCCTGACCTTTCAGTATCCCCAGATCTAATGAATCGTAAGACCCAAGTGACAGAACTGCTTGTCTGCGGTGTGAGCCAGCTGAAGAAACTTTTCTTGCTCCACTCAAATTTGGCAATTTTTCAAGAGTCATCTGTTTTGTCAGTGCAACACATCCAGATGTGTTATTTTTTTGCCTCCAAGCATTGTGCCTTTTTCTTAGTGTAAGGCAGGTTAAAAGCCCTCATATTTCCCCACTTCCTGGCATACATGTGTTTTACCAAGGCTTTTAGAGGACTTCCTGGACAAACATGATTTTCTTTGAGGTTATAAGAAGATCAATGTTATTATATCAGTTAGGGTCCAGTGAAAACTATCTTCAATATTTCAAATGAGGTGTGTTTAATAAAGGGAACTGATTACACAGTTGTTGGAACACCAAACATGTAAAAGAGAGGTTGGGGTAACTCAGAGATTAATATCTGTAGGAAGAAGCTACAATTCCTAGAGCTGGGTAACAGAATAGAAGATATGATGTTACCAGAACCTAGGGAAGAAGACAATTTACTTCTGCAGTGTGTAGGCTGCTAAGGGAGTACAGCCCAGATCACTTAATGAGATATGGCTAAATGGATAAAAGAGTATGGTGGACTTGGCTGCTACTGGTATCTTGATTGGGCATGGTAAGGTTATTACTGGAAATTCTTGAAGAAGCTGGAGGCTTGACCTGGAGGGTATATAGACTCAAACTGGAAGCTAGAAAAGACTGCTTCCTTTCTTCACTTTCCAGTTTCTGAAAGTGTCTCCAGTTGACAGCACCTCCTAGCTTGCAAGGGAATCTGGAAAATGAAATTTGTAGAATCCAGTCCCAGCATCATAGATACATGTCTGACAAACTTATAGCAAGATGGTGAAAGTGTACTGCTGGCCCTGCCAGATGAAATAAAACAGTTTCCAGGTGTTTTGTTTTTTTTAATCCTAGCCAGGATCACACAATACCTGCCTAAATTTACCAGTGAAAGTCACTTAGTCATGTCTGACTCTTTGCAAACCCATGGACTATACAATCCATGGAATTCTCTAGGCCAGAATACTGGAATGGGTAGCCTTTCGCTTCTCCAGGGGATCTTCCCAACCCAGGGATCAAACCCAGGTCTCCTGCATTGCAGGCAGATTCTTTACCAGCTGAGCCACAAGGGAAGCCTAAGAATACTGGAGCGGGTAGCCTATTCCTTTTCCAGTGGATCTTCGCAACCCAAGGAAATGGCAACCCACTCCAGTACTCTTGCCTGGAGAATCCCATGGAGGGAGGAGCCTGGTTGGCTACAGTCCATAGGGTCGCAAAGAGTCGGACACGACTGAGCGACTTCACTTTCACTTTCTCCTGCATTGCAGGCGGATTATTTACCAACTGAGCTATTCACCAGGGCTCCTGTTATTCGTGACTAAGCTGCCGTTATTGGTTCTGTTCCAGGGGAGACACTCGGACACCACCTGTGACATAGAGATATGATGGCATAGGAGACAAAGTCGATAGAGGTGGAGGAGACCTAAAAAGACAGTGAAGAGAATATTCTGTCCCCACACTACATTCCACTGTTAACAGCCATTCTGTGTTGCTATATTTTAGATGTGTCTAGGTAAACAGTATATGACTGGATTTTTTAAATCCAACCTGAAAATGTCCATCTCACAGGTAACCTTAATCCACTTTGTTTATTGTGATTATTGATTTATTTGGACTTATTTCTACTAACCCATTTTTTTAACTTTTAATTTTATTTTGGAGTATAGTTGATGAACAATGCTGTGATAGTTTCAGGTATATAGCAAAGTGATTTAGTTACACATGTACATCTATCTCTTCTTTTGCAATTCTCTGTCAACATTTTTTATGTTTTTCCAATGTACCATATTTGTCTTTGTTTTTATTCTTTTTCTTTTCATGATTTATATTGCATCGTTTTTTCTTTATTCCCTTCCATTCATTTGAAGATTATACATTTGTTTTCAGACATCTCCTACTTAGGTGAATAATTCTTTCCTGAAAATCAGATATTCTGTATAAAAATGCTAAGCAGGAGTGTATCTCCTATCATTTTAAGTGGAAACATTATAATAGATTATATGTCAATAAAAATCTCTTAAAACATAACTAAAACAACTGTCATTAACAAATCATCAGTTTAAGAAGAAAAATACTTTAAAATTGCCTTCTGATTAGAAGCAATTAATGTAATTATAAAGCAGTTGATTTGATGTAAAATTTGGTTTCTCAGTACCATTAATTTCTTTTTTTTTTNAAAGGCTTTGGCATACTCAATAAAGCAGAAATATGTTTTTCTGTAATCCTGTTCTTTTTCCAGCGGATGTTGGCAATTTGATCTCTGGTTCCTCTGCCTTTTCTAAAACCACCTTGAACATCTGGAAGTTCACAGTTCACATATTATTGAAGCCTGGCTTGGACAATTTTGAGCATTACTTTACTAGTATGTGAGATGAGTGCAATTGTGCGGTAGTTTGAGCATTCTTTGGCATTGCCTTTCTTTGGGATTGGAACAAAAACTGACGTTTTCCAGTCCTGTGGCCACTGCTGAGTTTTCCAAATTTGCTGACATATTGAGTGCAGCACTTTCACAGCATCATCTTTCAGGATTTGAAAAAGCTCCACTGGAATTCCAGCACCTCCACTAGCTTTGTCTGGAGTGATGCTTCTTAAGGCCCACTTAACTTCACATTCCAGGATGTCTGGCTCTTGGTGAGTGATCACATCATCGTGATTATCTTTTTTGTACTGTTCTTCTGTGTGTTCTTGCCATCTCTTCTTAATATCTTCTGCTTCTGTTAGTCCCTACCATTTCTGTCCTTTATTGAGCCCATCTTTGCATGAAATGTTCCTTTGGTATCTAATTTTCTTGAAGAGATCTCTAGTCTTTTCCATTCTATTATTTTCCTCTATTTCTTTGCATTGATTGCTGAGGATGGCTTTCTTANTACCATTTCTGTTCTTTATTGAGCCCATCTTTGCATGAAATCTTCCTTTGGTATCTCTAATTTTCTTGAAGAGATTTCTAGTCTTTTCCATTCTATTATTTTCCTCTATTTCTTTGCATTGATTGCTGAGGATGGCTTTCTTATCCCTCCTTGCTATTCTTTGGAACTTTGCATTCAATTGGGTATATCTTTCCTTTTCCCCTTTGCTTTTCACTTCCCTTCTTTTCACAGCTATTTGTACTGCCTCCTCAGACACCCATTTTGCTTTTTTGCATTTCTTTTTCTTGGGGATGGTCTTGATTCCTGTCTCTTGTACAATGTCGTGAACATTCATCCATAATTCATCAGGCACTCTGTTTATCAGATCTAGTACCTTAAATCTATTTCTTACTTCCACTGTATAATCATAAAGGATTTGACTTAAGTCATACCTAAATAGTCTAGTGGTTTTCTCCACTTTCTTCAATTTCAGTCTGAATTTGGCAATAAGGAGTTCATGATCTGAGCCACAGTCAGCTCCCAGTCTTGTTTTTGTTGACTGTATAGAGCTTCTCCATCTTTGGCTGCAAAGAATATAATCAGTCTGATTTTGGTGTTGACCATCTGGTGATGTCCATGTGTAGAGTCTTCTCTTGTGTTGTTGGAAGAGGGTTTTTGCTATGACCAGTGCATTCTCTTGGCAGAACTCTATTAGCCTTTTCCCAGTTTCAATCTGTAGTCCAAGGTCAAATTTGCCTGTTACTTTATGTAGATGGAATAGACACTGACTGGAACTCACATGAACATGTCTAATGCTTTAAAAAGCAAAAATACTCAACAAATGGAAAGTTTTATTATTAACAAAAAATAACCTCTGTATCCCTTAGTGTGGCCTAAAGAACTAATGAGTTTCTAATATGATTAAAGTGAGTTCCATATACCCCTGAAAATACATAATAAATTCTACCACCAATGATATTGAATGGATTTAAATGAATGTCATTTGTAGCTAGCCAGCACACTTAACTTTTTTTAACCTTAAAGAAGTACTTAGTAAACTTTTATTTTCCTCCTGAATGATGAACTATCTCAATGTTCAAACTACCCATCACAATAACACAAGGCAAAATATCTAAGGATTCTAATTTAATACACTTATTTTTACATATTCATTTTTCATAGAAACTAAGTAGAAAGTCTGTTTTCAACTCTATAATTAACATAAATATATGAAAATGATTTTTAAAGCATAAAGTGCTGTCCAGATTCAAGGTATTAGTTTTTATAAACTAGAAATCTGGTGTATAATACTGGATATCTTTTTTGACAAATTACCTTCAACAAACTCGTGTGCATGTCACTTGTTCATTATCAGGGAACTCTACTTAGAAAAGAGATTATACAAATGACCCAATTTTGCTCTTTTTTATAACTGAGTAATAAATATTCCATTGTATATATGTAACACATCTTCATCCATTCCTCCGTTGATGGATATTTAGGCTGGAATCTATAAAAATGATATAGATGACCTTATTTGCAAAGAAGAAATAGAGACACAGAGGTAGAGAATAAATAAATAGCTATCAAGAGGGAAAAGAAAGATGGAAGGAATTGGGAGATTGGAATTGATACATATATACTATTGATACTATGTATAAAATAAAGAGCTAATAAGAACAACTCTATAGCANCCTGTATCAAATAGAGACTGGTGATTCGTTTCTTACATAACAGTATATATGCTTCAGTGCCATTCTCCCAGATCATCCCGCCCTCTCCTACTCCCTCTGAGGCCAAAAGTCCATTGTCTATGTCTGTGTCCTTTTGTTGTCACACATACAGGGTCGTCCTTACTATCATTCTAAATTCCGTATATATGTGTCAGTATGCTGTATTGGTGTTTTTCTTTCTGGCTTACTTCACTCTCCATTAATTTCTGAAATGCATGTTCCTTTGTCAATATGTGTGTTTTATAAGATCACTACATATGATTTTGACATTCTGCTAATTGTATTTGGAATGTAAATCAAATCATCAGTTGCACAATTTTTTTTAAAGCAATGGGCTTCCCTGGTGGCTCAGAGGTTAAAGTGCTGGTCTGCCATGCCGGAGACCTGGGTTCGATCCCTGGGTCGGGAAGATCCCCTGGAGAAGGAAATGGCAACCCACTCCGGTATTCTTGCCTGGAGAATCCCATGGATGGAGGGGTCCAGTGGCCTACAGTCCACAGGGTCACAAAAAGTCGGACACGACTGAGCGAGTTAACTTTCACTTTCACTTTCAGACGTGAAAGTGGCCATGCTGTGCCCCAGTAAGATTTTTGGTAAACAATAGGCTGGATTAGGCCTAGAAGCTATAGTTCACTGACCTTTTAAATATTTGGCATCTCCTGTGGTTATCTGCTTCTTCATTACTGTTAAAATAGTTGTATCTACTGATCTTTTCAAAGAAATGGTTTTTGGTTTCATTGATTATTGTTTTTATTTTGTTGGTTGTTGCTTCCATTTAATTTATTTCCTTCTGTTCACTTAGTGTTTAGTTTGCTCTGCATATTTTAGTTTTTTAGGGCTGAAGTTTACATCATTGTTTTGGAATCTTTCTTCTTTTCTAATACAATCACCTAAAAATACAAGTATTCCTGTAAGAACTGCCATACCTGCATCTCAGAAGTCTTAATGCATACATTTTAATTTATTTCAAAACATTTAAAAGTGTTTCCATTATTTCCTTTATGACCAATGAATCCTTTAGAAGTACACTGTTATTTCCTACTGTTTGGTGACTTTGTGTTTATCTATTGATTTCTCACTTAATTTCAAAATGGTTAGGAGACATACTCATGTTTTTAATACTTTAAAAATTGAGACTTATTTTGTGACCCAGAATGTGATCTTGATCAATGTCCTGTGGGCATTTGAGATTTTTTTTTTTTGCTGTTTTGCCTATTATTCCATAATTATATGGGTGTTGTTGATTGCTTGTGCCCCTCACAAGTTCTGTGTCATTATCTGTATAATTATAAATATGCTGTAATTGAGTTATTTTGTTCTCCTTGTACTTCAGTTAGATTTTCTCTGCACGTTTAACCTTATTTTGCATATATTAGTAGGATTTTTATATCTTTGAAACTGACTAGTTTGTGAGATATTCCTCCTTATCCTTGGTAATATTTCTCCTTCTGAAATCTACTTAATCTGATATGAAGTGATTGGTATGACTATGTTATATTTAAACTTTTCTATTTACCAATCTGTATCTTTTTAAGATAAGTATGTGGGAGATAGCACATAATTGGTTCTTGCTTGTTAATCCAGTTTAACATCTGTCTTTCAGTTGGTCCGATAGGTTATTTAAATATTTAATTAATATAGTTGTCTTTATTAAAAAAATTTTTTTTTACCACAAATAAGATCTTTTATTGTCACCATTTTAAACCGATTCTTGGACTGGTGGCTCATATCCATCAGCTCGTTCAACTTTAGCACCTGTCTCATCCCCAGTAGCTTTTCCAGAACTACTACCTTCACCATGTAGCTCCATGAGTTTTCCCAATTCAAATTTGGGCTTCTTCAGCATTTTTACTTTTCTAATGAAGACATCATGGAGCCGATAGATTGACAAGACTTTTCTATGTCTTTTCCAATGCTATCTGGAATAAATTTATTGACCACCTCTTTCAAGTCATTTGTCTGCACCTCTCAGGTCGTGATTTCCATCATCTTCTTGCGGATCTGGCGCACCTGCTGGTGCTGGGCATAAGAGGTCTTCCGAATCTGATTGTTGCGCCTTTTAGTAAAACCCACAGAGAACAGACAAAGCAAGTAACCATCGATAGTCTTGACATCAATGTGAGCTTCAATCATGGTCTGCCATTTTTTGACCATGGAGCACATTTTGTCACGGGTAAGATCCATACCATGGAAGTTAGTCAGGCAGTTTTTGCCCTGAACATCCTCAGTAATTAGCTTGAATTTTTTAAATGCTACTTCATCATTCTGCAGATCAGCAAGACTCACTTCAAAAACACGACCTTTGAGGCCATCAGATGCTATTTTGGTTCCTTGAGTTCTGTGACCAATGTTTTCCCAATATTCCTTATATTGAACATAGATGGTGCTTTCACATTATACCAATCTTTTTTAAAAAATGGGTCAACCACTTTCTTCTTGGCTCCCTTTTTGCCTCCTTTCGTAAGGCGCTTGTTCTTGCCGACCACCATGGTGCCGCTCAGAGAGCCGAAAGGCTATAGTTGCCTTTAAAACAATCTTGTTTGTTCTCTATCTGTTACCACTATTTTTTGTACATCTTTCTTTTTTCCACCTTCTTGTAGACTGTAATTTTAGTTTAATTTAGTTTTGTTTTGGCCATGTCGTGCAGCTGTGGGATCTTAGTTCCCTGACCAGGGATTGATCCTGGGCCCTGACTGCAACGGAATTTCCTAGATTAAGAAATTTTAGAATTTTTTTAATATCCACTAGAACAGTGGCAAAAGGGAATGGTTTTGTGGAAGACAGTTTTTCAATGGATTGAGGGGTTAGGGGAGGCATGGTTTCAGGAAGATTCAAGCACATTACATTTACTGTGCACTTTACTTCTGTTATTATTACATAAGTTCCAGCTCAGATCATCAGGCATTAGATCCTGGAGGTTGAGGACCCTTGCTCTAGAAGCTTATTAGTGGCATTTCTTTGTTTTTATTGTTTGTTATATGTTTGCAATATATATCTTTTAGTATACCTTTATATATTTTAGTGTATCTTTGATACATATAGAAAAGCCTTTACAACTGTATACTTCTGTTCCCCCAATACATTATATTCTTGTCATATTTTGCACCTACATAAGCTATAAGACTTTATATATAGTGACTGTTTGCTTTAACAGTTACTTCAATTATTTATTTATTTATAATTTTCAGTTTATACTGGACTATAGTTGACTTACAATGTTGTTAGTTTCAGGATACATCAAAGTGACTCAGTTATACATTTATCCATTCTTTTTCAGATTCTTTTCACATGTAGGTAATTACAGAATATCGAGTAGAGTTCCCTGTGCTATACAGTAAGTACTTGTTCATTATCTATTTTGTATATGTAGTATGTATTTGTTAATCAAAAACCCCTAATTTATTCCTCCCCCCATCTTTCGCCTATGGTAATCATAAGTTTGTTTTCTGTGTCTGTGAGTCCATTTCTGTTTTGTAAATAAATTCATTNTACAGTAAGTACTTGTTCATTATCTATTTTGTATATGTAGTATGTATTTGTTAATCAAAAACCCCTAATTTATTCCTCCCCCCATCTTTCGCCTATGGTAATCATAAGTTTGTTTTCTGTGTCTGTGAGTCCATTTCTGTTTTGTAAATAAATTCATTTGTATCATTTTTTTAGATTCCACATTTAAGTGATATCATGATATTCATCTTTCTTTGTCTGACTTCACTTAGTAAGATAATCTCTAGTTCCATCCATCTTGCTACAAATGGCATTATTTCATTCTTTTTATGGCTGAGCAGTATTCCATTGTGTGTGTGTGTGTGTGTGTCTGTGTGTGTGTGCTACATCTTCTTTATCCATTTATCTATCAATGGACATTTAGGTTGCTTTCATGTCTTGGCTATTATAAATGGTGCTGCTGTAAATATTGGGGGTGCATGTATCTTTTCAAATTATGGTTTTCTCCAGATAAATGCCCAGGAGTGGGATTGCTAGATCATATGGCAAGTATACTTCTCATTTTTTAAGAAACCTCCATACTCTTCTCCCTAGTGACTGTACCAATTTGCATTCCCACCAACAGTATAGGAGAGTTCCCTTTCTCCATACCATCTCTAGAGTTTTTTGTTTGTAGACTTTTTGATGGTGACCATTCTAACTGGTGTGAGGTGATACCTAATTGTAGTTTTGATTTGCTTTTCTCTAATAGCAATATTGAGCATATTTTCATATGCTTTTTGGCTATCTGTATGTCTTCTTTGAAAAAACTATACAACTTTAAAACACATATTTTTAAAGTTAACTAAGGAGGTGAAAGACCTATACTCTGAAAACTATAAAACATTGATGAAGGAAATTGAACATAATACAAAGAAATGGGAAGGTATTCATGCTCTTGGTTTGGAAGAATTAATATTGTACAAATGGTCATACTACCCAAAGCAATCGACAAATTTAATACAATCCTTATAAAAATATTTATGATATTTTCCACAGAACCAGAACAAATAATCTTAAAATTCATTTGGAACCACAAAAGACCCAAAACTACCAAAGTAATATTGAGAAAAATGAACAAAGCTAGAGGTATCACCCTCCTAGGATTCAGACTAAACTATAGAGCTACAGTAATCAAAAACAGCATGGAACTGGCACAAAAACAGACACATAGCTCAATGGAATAGAATAGAGAGCCCAGAAATAAACCCACACACTTATGGTTGACTAATCTACAACAAGGAGGCAAGAATATACAATGGAGATGGGACAGTGTCTTCAATAAGTGATGCTGGGGAAACTGGACAGCTACATGTAAAATAATGAGATTAGAGCGTTTCCTAACACCACACACAAAAAAGAAACTCAAAATGAATTAAAGACCTAGGTGTAATACCAGAAACCATAAAACTCTTAGAAGAGNCAGTGTCTTCAATAAGTGATGCTGGGGAAACTGGACAGCTACATGTAAAATAATGAGATTAGAGCGTTTCCTAACACCACACACAAAAAAGAAACTCAAAATGAATTAAAGACCTAGGTGTAATACCAGAAACCATAAAACTCTTAGAAGAGAACATAGGCAGAACATTCTTTGACATAAATTGTAGCAATATTTTTGGGTAAATCTCCTAAAGCAATAGAAATAAAAACAAAAGTAAAGAAATTGGACTTAATTATCAATAAAAACTTTTGCATATTAAAGGAAACCAGTGACAAAATGAAAAGGCAACTTATGAAATGGGAGAAAATTTTTTCAAGTGCCATGACTGATAAGGGGTTAATATCCAAAATATATAAACAGCTGATATAATTTAGCATCAACAAACAGCCCAATCAAAAAATAGGCAGAATATCTGAATAGATATTTTTCCAAAGAAGGCATAGCAATGGCAAACAGACATGTGAAAAGATGCTCAACATCACAGAGAAATAACAAATAAAAACAACGAGATATCACCTCACATCTGTTGGAATGGCTATCATCAAAAAGTCTACAAATAAGAAATGTTGGAGAGGATGTGGAGAAAAGGGAACTCTCACACAACTGTTGGTGGGAATGTAAATTGGTACAGCCACTATGGAGGGTCATCAAAAAACTAAAATCAGATTTGCCATATGATCCAGCAATTCCACTCCTGGGTATATATCCAAAAGAAAAAAAAAATGGAAAACACTAATTCAACAAGATACATGCATCCTAGTGTTCATAGCAGCACTTATTTACAATAGTTAAGATACAGAAACAACCCGAGTGTACATCAACAGATAAATAGATAAAGAAGATGTGGTTTATACATACAATGAACTAATACTCAACTATGAAAAAGAATGAAATTCTTTGCAACAATGTAGATGGACTTAGAGATTTTTACGCTTAGTAAAACAGAGAGAGAAAGGTAAATTTTATGATATTACTNTGTAAAGCAATTATCCTTCAGTAAAAATATAAATTGAAAAAAAAAAAAAAAAGACTAAGGGAGGAATGACAGGGAGGGAGGATCAAGGATTATTTTGAACTTGTCAGTCTGAAATGCCTGTTAGCATCCAAGAGCAGATGTAAACTGCTATTACATCTGGTCCCCAACCAGAATGTAAGCTCCAAGAGAATAGGGATTTTTGTCTGTTTTGTTTACTACCATATTCTTGAAACCTAGATGAGGCCCTGGGACATAGCAGATGCTTGATAAATATTTGCTGAGTGACTGGACAAATAGATGAATAAATATGAGTCTGAGACTTTTTAGTTTGGAGTCCGGGCCTATAGCCCTCGCTGAACAAAATGATGAAAAGCAAATTGTGGCAACAAATACCATATATTAATATCTAAATTGGTGAGAGAAAGCCAAGTCCAAGGGGCTTCTTCCATCTATCTGAACTCAAATTCAGATTTCTGGATTGGTCTGCCACGTGGAGGAAAGGGGGGCAAGGAGAATAGAGGGCCAGAGTCTGAACAGAAGAGTGAGCCAATCCATTTATGTGATCTTTTTAGAGACTATTTTATTTTACTTAATTCTGGCTGCCATGGGTCTTTGTTGCTGCAAGCAGTCTTTCCCTAGTTGCAGCTAGTGGGAGCTAGTCTCTAGCTGTGGTGTACAGCCTCATTGCAGTGGCTTCTCTTGTTGCAGCGCACCAGCACTGTGTGCACAAGCATCCACAGTTTGGGTGCATGGGCTCAACTGTCATGGTGCACAGGCTCAGCTGCCCTGCAGCATCTGGATCTTCCCAGACCAGGGGTCAAACCTGTGTCCCCTGCCTTGGCAGGTGGATTCTTCACCACTGGACCATGAGGGAAATGCTATGTGATCTTTCAGTGCATAAGACCTCTCCAAAAACAAAGAAAGCCTCAACAGTAATTTTAATTTCCCTCTTGAGGGAAAACAATGTGGGAATATGAAAAAGAAGAGACTCCTTCCCCATTTCTAACCCCCTCACCCTAAGTCTACAATATAAAATATTGCTGTTTTTAAAGCTTTTGCCAGTATTGAAATTTAATACATGGTTTGGTGTGAAAAATGTACTGTAGAGGAAAAATGTACTGTACATATATAGTTTGGCATGATTATGTATCATCCTATATCACTGTTGCTGTCTATTACACTATGAAAAGCCTGGTGTTATTTGAAATAACGGGAAGGATCAAGAATATAAAAAAGTAAGAGTGTGAGGGGGAAGCTTCTTAGTTTCAGCCTCCTGAGATGCCAATAAACCAGTGCTAGTTACCAAGAGTCTAGCTTTTGTGGGTGGACTCAATCTTAACTCAGTTGTGATACTCTGTCTCCCATGTTGTGTGTGTGTGTGTATGTGTGTGTGTGTGTGTGTGTGTGTATGTGATAGTTGCTCAATCATGTCCAACTCTTTGTGATCTCATGGTCTATAGCCTGCCAGGCTTCTCTCTCCATGGAATTCTCCAGGCAAGAATATTGGAGTGGGATACCATTCCCTTCTCCAGGGAATCTTCCTGACCCAGGGATTGAATANTAGTTGCTCAATCATGTCCAACTCTTTGTGATCTCATGGTCTATAGCCTGCCAGGCTTCTCTCTCCATGGAATTCTCCAGGCAAGAATATTGGAGTGGGATACCATTCCCTTCTCCAGGGAATCTTCCTGACCCAGGGATTGAATACATATTTCCCGCATTGCAAGGGGATTCTTTACTGTCTGAGCTACCAGGGAAGCCCTATGTCTCCCCTATCAGGGTAGAATTCTAGAATACTGTCAAATACTCTTCTCTCATGTAGAGAGGCATCTGAATTTATCACATCTATTTCCTGAACTGTTCTGTTTTACAGTTGGGGCTTTGATGTTTGGACTGACAATCTAAGAATCTGCAACCTTGTTTTCTGGTGCCACTGAAATAGATCAGGAGAAAGGCTCTAAAGAGACAAGAAAATGAAATGTGTCAATGGGGTTGGGAAGGTGCCATGAATGGGAAAGCATGTGTTCTGCCTCTCCAAATAGCATCCTATCAAAACATTTAGAAACTTGCCATGGCAGGCAGCTCTAGTCCCAAGATTTTTCTTGAGACCACCTTCTGTCCTATACTGTCCATCGTGTATATTTTTTAAAAAAATCCCCTTTTGTTTCTCCTTTGGTGCCCATATCCCTGACACATCGATGCTAAATTAAGTGAAATCTCTGTGTAAAAAAAAGCTTCCACTCTGTCTTGTGAGTTGATATCCCCATATTTAAAATAGACAGACCTACAAATAAATCTTATGGCCTCTAATTTCTCAGGTTCCCAGTCCCCTGCTCGCATTCATGTGTCTCTATTTCTGGCAGTCTTTCTTGGCTCTGTATTTATTTCACAATGACTATTACATTCCTCTCCTCCTCCTGCTACATTCTCCTCCTCATAGAATTCATTAACTCTGAAAGTCATTTTCCATTCATTCATCACTGAATAATGCTAGTTCTGTTCAGATTTGGTATTGATCAACAGATGACATGAATGAATGTTTCAACCCTGCTCCCACTCTGCCCACGAATGGAAGGCAGGTTGCTAAGCAAGGCTTTCTTTACAGGCTCCAGCTTCTAGCAGGCTTTCATTTTTGCTTTGCTCTGGGGGTAATTTCTTGAAACCCCTATTTCCTTGTTCACTAGTATTTGAACTAATATAAAAAGTTCAAACTCAGCCTCAGCTTTCACAGAAGCCAGCATGTTGAAGTATTTAAGGTACCAAACATATCTCCTCCCCTTACAGGTTCTAAAGCAATGGGGTAGGGGGGCGGGGAAGCAAGAATCAAGTTCAAAGTATCTGTTTTGGCTGGAGGCTAATTTTGAGTCTGTGGTTGGGACCTGAATATAAATTTGGGTTTTTAATACATCCCTCTAGTCCCCAGGTAACTTACCACCTGTTGCCGGCAGGCTGTTTGAAAAAGCAAGAGCCAAAACTGAAATACCTATCCTTGCTCTGCACTATACGCCACTACTTTTTCTTTGCAGAAAAGGAGGGAGGATGTTACCATGCTAATACTTTTAAAAGCATAGAAGTTTCTGTTTTATAACAGCTATTTTATTATTTTATTTTTGGCCACGCTGCAAGACATGTGGGATCTTGGCTCCCCAACTAGAGACCAAACCTGTGCCCCCTTCAGTGGAAGAGCAGAATCTTAATTACTAGACTGCCAGAGAAGTTCCTTATAAGCAGTTAGAAATAGGAAGAGAGGAAGAAAGTGGTTCCACAAAGAGTTTTCCCTGCCTGGTGCTCTCACCTAAACCTCTTTGTACTGAGCTGACATCTCCCAGAATGTACTTTGCCACCCCCAAGCACCCCATCCTTACCACCCAGCATTCACTGGGACGGTGAGGTCTCTGTCTAGACATGGAAAGCTGTGGAGGCAGGAGGGCTGAGGAGGAACCATTCTTGGTTCTCATCAGAGAGCAACAGCCAAGGGGTAATCAAAGGGATGACTGACTTGAGTTTTGGTGGACACAGTCCCTGTGTTTGGAAAGAAGACTGTCAGTGGGAAGTGTGTGATACACTCACATTATCTTCTCTCAGATGGTCTCTGTTCAAGGACATCCTGGCTTTGCTGTGAATTCAAGTTCAGTAGGTTTTTTCGATCTGACTGATCTGCCTTGTGGTTGGGCGTGTGGGCTTGTTTTTTAAGCTTTGATACTTTTCATGAGTTCTTAATCTTTTTCTGTACCTTCAGAAGTTGCAGTTTAGGTACTTTAAGGTAGAATCTCTTCTCTCTTTTCTCATCTCTTCCCCTGACTTCTGGTGCTCCTTTCTCCTGGTTCTCCAGCCTCTGGTTGGCAAATCACTCCTGTTCAGACTTTTTGTTTGTTTGTTTTTTAACTCCGTCCACGTGTTGTGCTCTTCCTTTGGTGTTTACTTGGTCTGAGGCGCTGTCCTGGGCCTTGGAGGCATTTCAGCTCACATTTCTCCTCTTGAGCTTATCTACTCCAGTATCTTCAACGAGCACATGAACTTGAGGCTGATCTCCACGTGTAATTCTTACCCAAACCTCCCTTTTGAGCCTCAGACCCATATTTTAAGCCACTTACTAGACACTGTACCCACCTGTACCTTGTACTCAATTGACTAAAACCAAAATTCATCATTTATCCCCCAAACTGATTCCATTTCCTTTATTTACATTTTGGTAAATTATACCTACATCACTCAGGCTAGCAATGTGACTATAATATTCATGAGAGCGCGGATCCAATTGGTTACAAAGTCCTATTGATATCACCTTTCTAACGTATTTCAGATCTTCTTTTATCCTTCTTTACTGCTACTACCTTTCAGTTCAATCATTCAGTCGTGTCCGACTCTTTGCGACTCCATGAATTGCAGCACACCAGGCTTCCCTGTCCATCACCAACTCCTGGAGCTTGCTCAAACTCATGTCCATAGTCTGTAATGCCATCCAACCATCTTATTCTCTATCGTCCCCTTCTCCTCCTGCCTTCAATCCTGCCTTTATAACTTATATAAGTTCAGGGTTTTCTTGTTTGTTTCAAACAACAGAAATGAACTGATTAAGCAAAACGAGGGATTTATTTGAAAAGCCATTGGGAAGGCTGACAGAGTTGAAGGGAGAACTGAATAACCCCACTTCAGGGAGCATAGATCTGGGGCATCTCTGGGGGCCTTGGCAGGTGGAGCTCAGACTTTCTGTCTGTAACACTGCATTGGGTAACTCATCTACAATCATCTTTCATCTCTCTGTCTTTATCAAATGTTCAGATTCCTAGTAGAGAAAATCTAGTGGGCCATCTTTGAGTAAGTCATCCAGGGTTAGGCACAAGTGAGTGGCACAAGTTTGTGACTACTATAGACTCTTATAACTTCTCAACCCTTCCTCAGTACTGTCATAGCCTTCTGAAAGTCCTCTTCATCTTTCCACCATCATTTTCATATTTTGAAAACATATCTTGTTCGAAATATCCCTACTTGACATCCTTCCTTCAAGTATAACGGAATAACCTGTAAGTTTCTTCTAGAGACTTCACTCTAGGATTTAGATCCTGCCTTTCTCTCCAGCCTCAGCTCTTGCTACCTTTTCATGAAATCTCACCTTCCAGGCATACTGCAGTTACTGGCAATGCTCCTAAACAAGTCGTGCCTTGCTCTGTGTTCATGTTTTTGTGTGTGTTCCTCCCCGATTCTCCCTCGCTTCTTTTCACCTGGTCAATACAGTCATCTTTCCAGACTCAGTTTAGACATTAGTTCCAAACCTCTTCCTGTCTCTTATCATCCAGGTTAAGACCTTTTCCCCTCTACTCCACTAGCATCCTGAATATATCTCTAACATACACACTGCAGTATGTTTCATTCAGCTCTCTCCTTGTCTTCTTCTTGGTTAAAATGTGAGCTCCTTGAGGTTGAAGACTACATCTAATTTATATTTGGTTTCCATTACCTAGGATAGTGCCTAACATGTCATAGATGTTTGATAAGTATATTGAAATAAATAAAACTGATTTTGAATGCCTGATGTATAAAGCAGAGCTTACTCCCTAAGAGGCAAAAACCCTACATATAAGAAAAGCACACACAGAGCAACAATTTACTATGTAATTGCATGCACACAAAAACAGAACCTGCAGGCTAGAGTGTGGTGAGACTGCATTGATATGAAAACTCTTCCCCCAAGAAGAAAGGTCTGAGAAGTAACATAAAGAGGAAGACTCAAGTGGATTGAAGAGGTTTGGAAGAGAGTTTGGAGTTTGGAGAATGAGAGAAATAAATGCTTACTTTATAAATGTGTTTGAGGGATAGGCTAAAACCATTGGCTAGGCAGAGGTTGATTAAGATACAGTGAAAATATATTCTTACTGTATTGCACAGGGATATTGCACAGAATACTCAATATTCTCCAAAATGGAATAGAATATGAAAAAGAATATATATGTATAACTGAATCACTTTGCTATACAGTAGAAATTAGCACAACATTATAAATCAATGATACTTCAATAAAATTTTTCTAAAGATACAGTGAAAAAATCAGTATGTGGTATATTGGGGAGTCATAGGTTAGAAAAACAAATTGGAGCAGATTGTAGCAGATTTTGTTTAAAATCTCTGGGCTTTCCATTCTCTGACTCCAACATAGAACACCTCAGCGTTCTAGACTGCCTTTTCATCACAAACACCCTGTGTCTCCTCTAGAATATTTTGAAAATGAACAGTTTCCAGGTCAAGGAATTCCCCCTTTCCCCCTGAACTAAGATTTCCCTATGCCCTTCAAGGTATTGTACACTAGATCTTTCTATTCTTATTTTAGATGAAGTGTTTGTGTTTGTGTGATGTTTTTCCCCACCCTGGGTTGCAGACAAGCAGCACAAGCCTTGCACCCCTACCCCCCAATTTGCTGGCTTCTATTTATTTTAATTTCAATCTAAACATGAGCTAGATCCACAATTCCAGAAAAACTAGACACGAGAAAAGGATGAAAAGCTTACTAGTTTGTTTCCCTTAAAGGGGATTTGCAGAATTTAGCTCAGTTTAGTTATCAACTCTGGACAGTACGTTTAGTGTTTATGTCTAGACAAACTGCAATCAATCACCTATGGACACTATTAATACAATCTTTCCTCCAAACTCATAGGCCTTATTGGACATTGGGCTAATAGCTTTACTGCAAAGAGTCGGACACGACTGAGCGACTGAAATGAACTGAACTGAACTGAAACCTCTACTTAACTGTCAGAAGGAAGTGAAGCCACTCAGTCGTGTCTGACTGTTTGCGACCCTTTGGACTGTAGCCCATCAGGCTCCTCCATCCATGGGATTTTCCAGGCAAGAGTACTGGAGTGGGTTGCCATTTCCTTCTCCAAGTTAACTGTCTGGGTCTCCTTAATTTGACCTCATTCTACNCCAACATAGAACACCTCAGCGTTCTAGACTGCCTTTTCATCACAAACACCCTGTGTCTCCTCTAGAATATTTTGAAAATGAACAGTTTCCAGGTCAAGGAATTCCCCCTTTCCCCCTGAACTAAGATTTCCCTATGCCCTTCAAGGTATTGTACACTAGATCTTTCTATTCTTATTTTAGATGAAGTGTTTGTGTTTGTGTGATGTTTTTCCCCACCCTGGGTTGCAGACAAGCAGCACAAGCCTTGCACCCCTACCCCCCAATTTGCTGGCTTCTATTTATTTTAATTTCAATCTAAACATGAGCTAGATCCACAATTCCAGAAAAACTAGACACGAGAAAAGGATGAAAAGCTTACTAGTTTGTTTCCCTTAAAGGGGATTTGCAGAATTTAGCTCAGTTTAGTTATCAACTCTGGACAGTACGTTTAGTGTTTATGTCTAGACAAACTGCAATCAATCACCTATGGACACTATTAATACAATCTTTCCTCCAAACTCATAGGCCTTATTGGACATTGGGCTAATAGCTTTACTGCAAAGAGTCGGACACGACTGAGCGACTGAAATGAACTGAACTGAACTGAAACCTCTACTTAACTGTCAGAAGGAAGTGAAGCCACTCAGTCGTGTCTGACTGTTTGCGACCCTTTGGACTGTAGCCCATCAGGCTCCTCCATCCATGGGATTTTCCAGGCAAGAGTACTGGAGTGGGTTGCCATTTCCTTCTCCAAGTTAACTGTCTGGGTCTCCTTAATTTGACCTCATTCTACTTCTCCACTTTGTTATTACTTCAAACAACAGTAGCAAAAACAAAAAACAAACAAACAAAACAAAAAACAAAGCAAAAACAAAATAACTTCCAGTCAGGCCTAATAACTGGAAAAATATCATATTGAGAGGGGAGGTATATAGTACAGAACAGCTACTCCTCCAAATTTCACCCACAACTGACACATGAATTTTTTATTAAGGTCTTTATGTAGGTAAATTTCACCACTATCATGGAGTTGGAATGTCACCTTTAAATCATTTCGTTAACTCCATTTTTCACAGATGAGGAAATTGAGGCCCCAAGAAATGAGTTGATTTATGTAATATGTTAGCATGTAGTTGTCATTATTTTTTCACATGTAACAATCACTTCCTCTTCCCTCCCTGCATTTACCAACTAAAGTTACGTTCTTGAGGGCAAGGGTCATCACATCTCATGCATTTTCTGCACTCACATAGGCACTGCTGTCTCCTCTTGTTTCCCATCCAGGATCAAGAAAGGGGCTGAGCACACAGAATGTGCTAAGAAGAGAATGTCTGCATTGAACTGAACCCCTGCAGAGCGTGGACAATTTAGAGGCACTGAGTTTGGCCTCTGGGTGACTACTTGCCTCAGCTGGCCCACTTAGTGAACAGCAATGGGCCAAAGGAGACAGACCAAGTGTGTAATCTTGTTTGCCCAGCTAAGTTATAAATACCTTCTTATACAGACTTATTTTGCAGGCCATATCACTTTGAACAGTACTAGTCACAGAGTAGATACTCAATTAACAACATTTTAGAGACCTCTTTGGTGATCCAGTGGTTAAAACTCTGTGCTTCCACTGCAGGGAGTACAAGTTTCATCCTTAATCAGGGAACTAAGATCCTGCATGCTACCTGGCATGGTCAAAAAATAGAAAAAAAAATTTTTTTTAATACAACATTTTAACTGACAGTTCTCAGATCAATAATCAGATCTTGGGCTGTGCTTCATGCCACAACTAAAGTAGCTTTACCGAAAAGAAAGCACCAGGCTGTCAAAGATGGACACTGCTGGGCTGAAGGAGCATTTTTCATGTTGATCTATGCCTTAAATTGGCCTTGAACAAGAGCATCTGGGATCCTCTGCTGCCTTTTAGGTACCAAAGAATCATTTTGGAAAGTGCTACAATAAAGCTGATAATATAGTGGGGGGTTTTGTTTTTCTATTTTTATTTTTAATTAGAGAATAATTGCCTTAGAACATTGTATTGGTTTTGCTGTATAACAATGTGAATCAGCCATAAGTGTATATATATATATACATACACATACATACATATATGTATANCTGATAATATAGTGGGGGGTTTTGTTTTTCTATTTTTATTTTTAATTAGAGAATAATTGCCTTAGAACATTGTATTGGTTTTGCTGTATAACAATGTGAATCAGCCATAAGTGTATATATATATATACATACACATACATACATATATGTATATATCCACTCTTAAGCCTCCTTCCCACCTAATTATTAGATAACTTAAAGCAATAGGACACATCAAAAAGGTACCAACTCTACAATGTTAAGGGGATGACTTTATTTTGGTCTGTCCACAATGTGTCACCTGCTCCTCTGGGGACTGTTTTTAAGACTTTTGGCCTGAGTTGATGATGCAGCTTGTGGCCAGCAATAGATGGAAATGAGCCATCTTTGGATGGATTTGATCCTGGGTTGGGGATTATTTGTACCATGCTATAGCCAGGTGACCTATCAACTATATATGTATAGCTTGGCTTTTTCTACTTTTCTTATTTTGGTCCTTACTCTGCCACCCTCATTTTTAAAGGGGAGAGGTTTAGTTGAGGTAGTTCTCGGATCCTACTTAATTTAAGCTAGTTTAAACTCCAAAGAGAAACCAGGTTATTTATTTTCATCATTAACCTAATATTATTGATGCGCATCTTTCACTATGTTTGAACCACAAATGGGCTTTCTAAGAATTAATAAAGGAATCCAAAATACTTTGTTACTAAATATTGCAACTTTTGTGCCTGCTCCCTTTTTCCCAGAGGAAACTGGTATCTGGGGGAGGGGTGATGGGAAAGTCAGTGAAAGCATAGATTACGGGAATATTTGTAACTGATGATTATTTTTATTATCTTAATTCTAGGTAGGGAAATTTAACTATGCTTAGGTACATGAGGGAACCAGTAATCCAAGCAGTCATTAGTGGAAATTTAGTTGTGACATTCCACTAACTATATCCCTTCTCGTGGAATTATTGGCTAATTATTGGCAAAGGCAGAACTGTTTCCATGTAGAGAAGAGTAGGCAGGTAGGTCTATAAAACAGTATTTATAATTTAAGGATATTATCATGGTCCAGTTGCACAAAAGCATTTGCTTAAACAGTCAACTAGACCAGTTCCTTGAGTGGTCTAAAATCTCTATTTTTTTCATTGAGGTATAGTTAATGTACAATATCATATATGTTTCAGGTGTACAACATGGTAATTCACAATTTTTAAATGTTATAATCCATTTAAAGTTATTATAAAATATTGGCTGTATTCCCTGTGTTGTACAATATATCCCTATGTTTATCTTACACATAGCAGTTTGTACCTCTTGATCTCCTACTCCTGTCTTGCCCCTCCCCCTCCTCACTTCCCACTGGTGACCACTAGTTTGCTCACCATATCTGTAAGTATGCTTCTCTTTTGTTATAGTCAGTTTGTTTTATTTTTTTTAGATTCCATATAGAAGTAATATCATATAATATTTGCTTTTCTCTATCTGACTTACTTTACTTTAGCATAATACTTTCCCAGTCCATTCATGCTGTTAAAAATGGCAAAATGTGATTCTTTTTTATGGCTGAGTAGTAGTCCATTTTATATACATACCACATTTTCTCTTTTTATGTCATCTTTACTTCCTATTTATTTTTTGGGGGGGGAGGGTTGTGCTAGGTCTTTTTTGCTCTGCAGGTTTCTTGCTAGCTGAGATGAGTGGGAGCTACTCTCTAGGGGCCACGTGTGGATTTCTCATTGCCACAGGTTCTCTTGCAGAGCTCAGGCTCGAGGGCACCTGGGCTCGGGAGCTGAGGCTCCAGGCTCTAGAGCACAGCCTCAATGGTTGTGGTGCATGAGTGTAGTTGTTCTTGCTCTGCAGCATGTGCGATCTTCCCAGATCAGGGACCAAACCTGTCTCTCCTTCATTGGTAGGCAGATTTTTTACCACTGAGCCACCAGGGAAGTGCCATACCATACTTCTTTATCTATTCAATTTAAGGTTTCCGTATCTTGGCAACTGTGAATATTGCTGCTATGAATATTGAGGTACAACACCCAGGAGTAGAATTGCTGGGTCTCACGGTAGTTCCATTTTTAGTTTTTTAAGGAAACGCCATACTGTTTTCCACAGTGGCTGCACCAATTTACATCCCCACAAACAATATATGAGGGTTTCCTTTTTTCCACATCCTCTCCAATAATTGTTATTTGTGTTCTTTTTTTATTATAACCATTCTGACAGATGTGAGGTGACAGCCTATTGTGGTTTTAATTTTCATTTCTTAAAACTGCTACTTTAGGAGAAATCAACTTATTAATTGTCACCGTGTCTCTAAGAGATCCCGCTTGCTAAACTCTTCAAAATTAAGTTTGGTTTTCCTCTAGCATGCAGGCTGAATAATGAATCCTTTTCTTTGCTACCCATACATATGCAATTCAGTTCAGTTCGGTTCTATCACTCAGTTGTGTCCAACTCTTTGTGACCCCATGGACTGCAGCACGCCAGGCCTCNAAGTTTGGTTTTCCTCTAGCATGCAGGCTGAATAATGAATCCTTTTCTTTGCTACCCATACATATGCAATTCAGTTCAGTTCGGTTCTATCACTCAGTTGTGTCCAACTCTTTGTGACCCCATGGACTGCAGCACGCCAGGCCTCCCTGTCCATCACCAACTCCCAGATTACACAAACTCATGTCCATTGAGTTGATGATGCCGTCCAACCATCTCATCCTCTGTCATCCCCTTCTCCTCCCACCTTCAAACATATGGAATTAATGATCACCTAAACTGGCTCCTTTAAGTCACGTCCCCAAACTTCATTGAGGGAGGTCAAGAACGTGTAGAAGACCATACCTTTTAAGCAAGAAAATTAATTGGGTATTCTGCCTCTTTCTTAGGTCTCAACATGGCAAACCAAGGACTTCCAGAACTAGCCCAGTTACATTTGAGAAAGAAATATTTTTTGAAAGTGATGAGGTAAGAAAGAACATTAGCAATGTTCATTTATAATCTTTCTTTGGAGTTGCTTAGAGTACTTGATAAACTGGGTCTCACAAACTTCCTGTTGAAAAGCAAAAAGTAGTCAAGATTTATATAGAAAGCAGGTTAATTTATCTAATTTAATGAAAGAGAAACAGGGACATAGAAAAGGGAAGAAAGAAAGTGAAGTTGCTCAGCCGTGTGCAACTCTTTGCAACCCCATAGACTATAGGCTATCAGGCTCCCCCATCCATGGGATTTTCCAGGCAAGAATATTGGAGTGGGTTGCCATTTCCTTCTCCAGGGGATCTTCCTGACCCAGGGATCGAACCCGGGTCCCCCACATTTTAGGCAGATGCTTTACCATCCGAGCCACCAGGGAAGTGGGAAAAGAAAGGGGAAGAGACGGGGACATATCAACAAAGAATCACAGCTCAAAACCCAGGGACCAGAAATCTANGCAAGAATATTGGAGTGGGTTGCCATTTCCTTCTCCAGGGGATCTTCCTGACCCAGGGATCGAACCCGGGTCCCCCACATTTTAGGCAGATGCTTTACCATCCGAGCCACCAGGGAAGTGGGAAAAGAAAGGGGAAGAGACGGGGACATATCAACAAAGAATCACAGCTCAAAACCCAGGGACCAGAAATCTATGTTAGGGCATGAGTGAGCATTAAACCTTGACTTAAACTAGATATTGTGATCACTTCTTAAAACAAAACTCCATTGGGTAGCTTGGTTACTTCCCTAGGTTTATCATATTCAAGTAAATATTCTGGGTCAACTTTCATTTCATCAGCCAGAGATAGTGCAATTCAACATAAAACTAAAAACATACTCCAATCATATTCAAGTGAATTTTCTGGGTCAACTTCTATTTCATCAGCCAGAGACAGTGCAATTCAATGTAAAACTAAAAACCTACTTCAATTTAGACATTCTTGTGTGTGTGTGTGTGTGCTTAGTTGCTCAGTCATGACTGACTCTGTGGTCCTATGGACTATAGCCTGCCAGGCTCCTCTGCCCATGGAATTTTCCAGGCAAGAATACTGGAGTGGGGTACCATTTCCTATGCCAGGGGATCTTAGTTAGCTGCTGGAAACTAATTTGGAAAAATATAGAATACCTCAGAAAAATTCCCAGAGGCTTCCCCCCAAAATTAATTTTAAATATACTGTAAAAGAAGTCTTTGCATCTTCTCCCCCACAAATTTTTCCAAGATGTTTATGATTCTAAATGTTATATATTACATATCACATCTGTGAAGCAGGATTTTCAAATGTATTTTTGTTTTGAACCCAGGGACTCCAGTTTTACAAAAAGTAGTATAAATTAAATCAGTACATCTTGGGATTTGTCCCCTATTGCTTCCCACCATCTCTAAAGGAATGCATGGCATGGCTCTGCCAGTCCTTCTCCTAGTCCTCCTCCAACACCTGAAAATTGCCAACTCCTGGCATTTTCCTCCTGGAGCATAACACCTCCCCTCACCACACAGTTCTGTTGCTCCTTACCATCACCCTCTTTTTCATTTACCTTCTTACTCTATTCGCCTCTGCAGTTCCCCTTCTTCTGAATCACATCTTACCCTATCACCTCCTTGAGAACAGGCGATCTTTAGAAATGCTGATCCACACACAAGATTGTGCTCTTTATCTAATTTTTCATTAGATCAAGCCCAAAAGAGGTAACTCAGTTTTTTTTTTTTTTANCACGACTGAGCTACTTCACTTTCCTTTTTCACTTTTATGCATTGGAGAAGGAAATGGCAACCCACTGCAGTGTTCTTGCCTGGAGAATCCCAAGGACGGGGGAGCCTGGTGGGGTGCCGTCTATGGGGTCGCACAGAGTCGGACACGACTGAAGTGACTTAGCAGCAGAAGCAGCAGCTGTGAGGCACTCCGCAGTCCTGGTTCTAGATGGATGCTATTGTCGCTATCTGTTTTGTTCCCCTCTCTCCTCTGGCTTTCTCTCTCCCTCTCTCTCTTAGTCCCTTCCTTCTTCCCCTTTTTCTCTTTGTCCCTCATGTTCTCTAATCACACCTTTCCTTTCACAAATCAAAGTAGCATTGAAGCAATGAGACAAACTTGGGTCCTGAAAGGTCTGAGCTAGGACATCATCGGCCTTTGCTCTGCAGACGTGTGTGTGTGTGTGTGTGTGTGTGTGTGTGTGTGTGTGTGTGTGTTTGCTGATAGTTTCATGTCACGTCAAGGAGGAAGAATCCTCGTCCATTTTCCTGGCAGGATGTGGACCCTCCAACCCCCTCAGTGACTGGAAACATGAGTTTATCCTGAATTATCAACATGGGTCTTTGCCCTCCAGGTTCTGTCTGTGACTGTGACCTTGAGCGTATTCTCAATGTTTATTAAAAGCTTAGCTGAACCTAACAATAGATCAAGTTAATAAAACAAAGAGCCCATCCAAGAACCTTGTGAATACAGTTCTTACTGCAAACCCTGCTGGGTTACAGGCCAACGATTACTGAGCTACAGAGCTCTTTTCCCTTCACTGAGGCGATTTGTGGTCAGTAGTAGCTGTGGTAAAGTGATTCCTGAACCATTTTGAGTGCATTGTAGTCAATGAGTATTTGAGGGAACTAGGATTATATGGTGGAAGAAGGGAGATACAAATATGGCAGGAGAAGGAAAGGAAGAACTTTTGGTGTTGGGTTGGAATTGGAGTATTCATACAAACATACTTTAAAAATAGGTACATATTTACTAGTTCTGTTCCCTCCAAAGACCTAGAAGCAATGATGCTCCAGTGGTAATGAGCTCTCAGTGGCACCAGAGCTCCTTGGAGAAGCGGTTAATTCCAGAGCCAGAGAAGGGAGAGTACTCGGTGGGTCTGGCATCTGGTTAAGCCTGTGTGCCTAGAACCTGTGCTCTGCAACGAAAGAAGCCACTGCAACGAGAAGCCTATGCACAGTGAGGAAGAGCAGCCCCACTTGCTGCAACTAAGGAAAGTCCACACAAAGCAAGGAAGACCCAGCACAGCCAAATAAAGATAACAGATGTTTAAACGAAAGTTTGGGCGAGAGTCAGCTTGTGGCTGGAGTCTGGAGGCTTGTTCAACACCATCCACTTTGCTAGTGGGTGAGACTGGATACTTGAGGCTTGGTCGGTGCTGGGAACAGATTGAGGAAAAGGACTCAAAGCTTCCAGAAGATCTGTTCCCAAATACCAGTTGCCTCTGGTTGACTCTTCTCACCCCACCTTGGAACTAGTTGGGTGAGGGAACTCACCCTGAAGGACGGAGTACCAGCACCTGCCCTGGAATAGGAATTTGTGATGAAATCCCAAGTGCTTGCCATAGAACACGTTCCTATAAATCAGATCTCTGTTACATAGAGTGCTGCATTCGAGTAGGAACATTCCACATTCTAAGACCAGGTGCATGGCAGTGCGTCCTAAAACTATCAGCTCATATAATCACCTCCAGGGCTTGTTAAACCAGACTGCTGATCCCTGCAGATCCCTCCACACTTTAGACTCAGTCTATCTCAAGGACACCCCAGAATCCATATTTTTAGAGAAATGCCCCAGTATATCTAATTTGGAAATGGGGATTGAAACCCGTGCACAGAGGTGGCCTTTGAGGAATTTTGCCACGCTCAAGGTATCTCTACTTAAACATAGAGAATAAAAATAAAGAAACACTTAAGAAACTTTTCCTTGATCATTCTGGTCATCTGACGGTAATCTATACTGTCTGATTCAAAGTCTGCAGTGTGAGTAGTACTTACTGCGTTGGAGTAGATTAAAGAATCGCACCACAACTTGGTCTTGAAGTTAGAAAGGTACCTTCAGATGTTGCACACGCCGGGTGTTTGGATCAGGAATGTGGTCTGGGTGCCTTCCAGGCAGAGCTTACCGTGCCAGGCTGGCAGATTCACAGCAGGGCTCAGCCCCTGTCTCCCTTGGCTTAGGAGAGCTTAGCCTCTGCCATGTGGGAAGGAAGTTGTCTAGGTCTAGGAATACAGCAAAGTACTGAATGTATCTGTGAAAGCTGGAAATATGGAATCAGAGACAATAAGCACTCAGAAGAAATTAAGGCTTGTCCCTTTCCCCTCTTGGACCGTTTTGGCAAGGGAGAGCTGAGATCCAAGCTCTGTCATGGCTGGAGAGTGTCAGGGATAGGTCTTCTCCAATGAGTCAGAGTCAGGTTGGGGAGGGGGGGATTCTGGCAGTGCACCCCAGAGTCTCTGAAGCTTATCTCTGTTTGATCCAAACACCCTTGCCCCAGTTTTAGTCATATGTGAAGATAATAAAAGTCAAGCCTTGGGTAAAGTGGAGACTACAGAGCAAGCAAATTTAGGCCAAGTTCTCCATGGCAAGAAAATGCCGAATAAGTTGTAGGATTTTTCTGTCCTTTATTTTTGCCTTGGATCTTTCTTCCCAAATGAATGCTTTCCGTGTCAGCTTACCCTTAAAAGACAACATTGTTTAGCATTTTGTGACAATGGGAGTGATTTCTTTTGCTGTCAGTTTTTGCCTGATTTGGATAAACTAAAAAAAAAAAAAATTAATTATATGGGAAATCCTTTAAAATTATTAGTTTGTAACTCCGTTGAAAGTTGGATATTTAGGGGACTTCCCTGGTGGTCCAGTGGTTAAGACTCCAAGTTTACAATGCAAGGGTTGTGGGTTTGATCCCTGGTCAGGGGACAAAGATCCCATATACTGCTTAGTGTGGCCAAAAAAAAAAAAAAAAGGATATTTAAAATTTGTTAATCCAGTATTTATGTGGGGACATAGTGAACAAAAATACTAAAAACCTAAAATCCCTTCCTCTTGGAAATTATAAATTAGTGGATGAAATATTAAAGGTGAATCCAATAGCCAGTTTGTAGCAATTGTCTAAATAAATATAACTTTAAATGTTACCCATGTAACACAATAATGTTATGTGAAGACAGTGTTATAGATAATACATTTTCTTGTTCTTAAATAAGACTGTGTATAAGACACATAAGATTTTAAATAAAATTATTATATATTTTTGTACATTTCTGTTGCTTTTTAAAAACGTTTTCATTTTCACCTAAAAAATATACCTGTTTGAATCTTAAGTTTCCTAGAGATTTTTATTCTCTTAACGGGGCTTCCAGAATTGAAAGGATTAGCAGTGTTTGCTTTGGGACAAATTCTTGGGGCAAGTAGATAGCAGTTTTGGAGGGATTCTACTCAGAATCTTTTTGGTTTCGAAGAACAGAGACTCACTGGAATATCATTAAGGAAAAGGGCCTTAGTTATGAGAACCCAAGAGGAAACACAACCAGGTCTGTGGACCAGACCCCACCTTGGGACATCTCGCTGGAACTGGAGTGAGAAGCCTTGGGCGCGCTCGCTGTTGCTCTCTCTCTGTCCGTCTCTCCTGCTCCCGCGCTGATGGCTTCCTGGCTTCCCAGGGCGTCTGCTCTCCACCCTGCCCCATCTGGCGTTCCCATGTGGCTCCAGCATCCCCTTTTCTCTAAATCTCAGCATGCTCACGAGCCGTTATGGCCACTTCCGTCGCAGTCCCCTGAGGTTTTCAGAGGCAGGGCCAGCACCACTGCCATCTGTCAAGTTCCCCTGGAGAATTTTAGTTTAAATTTGCAGGAGAGGAAACCAGTCATTTTCATAAGCGATGCCATGTAAGTATACGTTGCCAGCTAGTTTATGGAGAATCCCCTCGCTGGGTCAGGTGACACTCCGGGTCCAACTCGTCATGGCCAGAGTCAGATGATACAGAAATGACCATCGAGGGCAGCAGCACATGCCGAAGGGGCAAATTCCTCTCTGGGGACAGGCAGTCTGAAACTCTTTTCATTTTGTGGTTGTTATTTCCTCTCAGATAAGAACCTTTGGGGATACCCGTGGTTGCTCCTGAACCCCGTGGCGCTTTGAGTAAAGTCGGGGATTGGGGGCTCAAAAAGCCAAAACTGGACCTGGGAACTCAGTCTGTTTTTTAATGCCCCGCACCCCTTGGTGTCTGTGAAATACAAATAAAAGTGAAATGGGGAGAGGGGAGATACCTGATTTGGATTCTTTGGCATCCTTGACTGCTCTTGAATCTGTATCTAAGCCCAGAGTTCAGGGTAAGCTTGGGCCAGGATGAACCCTTGGTGGTGGTTAAAAGGAAGGACACTCCATGTGCCTCATTTTCAGTTTGAGCTCATGGTGGAAACTCAGTCAGGAAAGTCTTTGGGGGCGATTGCTTCTTAGAATGAGATCCTGAGTGGGATCTGCCAAGAATACACAGTGAGATTTGGGTTAATCCATCGAGAAAAGATGGCTGGGGCCATAGCAAAGTGTAAGTGGCCAAAAATTAAGCCTAGAGTGTTCTTGTCAGAGAGAGGTTAGCTGAGAATTATTAATATATCCTGGAAGCCCAGGCTGACTTACAATGAGATGGAATGTGTAGTATTCCAGGGAAATGGGAGGGCCAGTTAGAAGACTGTTATGCTTTTGATCAGATGGGGTTACATACAGCAGGTTTTGTAAAGCTGATAAATGACAAGGCTGACAGTAATGTGGGTGAGCAAGGAGTTGAGAGAGCAGACTTTGGGGTCAGACAGAAACTTCCAGAGCTGCAGCCTCAGTTTCCTCATCTGTAACATGCAGATAATATCGATTTCTCAGGGTTCTCCAGTTCAGTTCCGTTCAGTCGCTCAGTTGTGTCTGACTCTTAGGGAAGTTAAATATCATATTATCTGTAAGATGAAACTGTTAGCTATTCTTCAACAAACTACAGTCCTTATCATCAGAATATTTGTCCATGACGACTGACAAAACACACTACCAGGCAATATTTCCCTTGGCTTCTGCCATTCAGAACTGCATTCCTTGATCTCAGCAATGAGCAGAAATTAGGAGAGAACGAATAGGCTTTCAATACTTCCTTTGAAGTTACCTCTTCTTTCTGGAGTTCTCTTTCATCTAGGCTCAAAGCTTCTACTAGGGTGGAGGGCTAAAATCTTCTGGGAAAAACATGACTTGAATAAAAAATTCACACAAGTGTTCTAAATGACTCATATAAAATTTCTCTTATGAGAAATGTTTTTGGTGGTTAGGGCAGGGGTAGGGAGAGAGGGAAGACCTAGGCATATTGGGTGTCTAAAGGAAGCAAAAGTGAATGAAAATAGGTTGAGGGAACTAAAGATCAGGTCCTCACTTTTTCTTGAGAATAGCATGGCCTAAGTGCTTCTCAAAAGGTACTGTAAATTCTACAGCCTCTCCAAGAAATTCATAATGTAAACTAGTTCTGAGAAGTTCTGTAGCTAAGAAAACACCCTCACTTCAGTTAACCCCCCATTTCTAAACTTCTTGCCCATGGAACACCTTTTTTGACCTAGATCCCAGTAGCCTCTTGAGGAACCAGGAAATCCTACCCTATGTGTAATCATGGATGAGTACATCCCATTCTGACTTCTCTGTTTTCTCACCTTGACTTCTCTAGGTACATTAGAGAAGACAGGATTAGAAAAATAAGATAATTGTCTTCCAGTGTGTGAAACACTGTCACCTTAGACAGAGGAATTGGATTAGCTCTGGATAGCTCCAAATGAGAGAGTAAGGGTCAGTAGCTGGATTCCAGGACAGTGGACTTCACTTCTGAAAGAGAGAAAGTTGTTTATAATTTCCTTATTTTGGAAAAAACATTATAAACCCATGGCACAAAATTCAAAAGGTATTCATACCAAACGTGGCTGTGGGTCAACAGAAATACACATCGTTGAGGATATCACCACTTGGAAAAAGTGACCATTTACGTGTTCCATGACCTAGCCATCTGCCATGTAGGATATGCCCCCAGAGAAATCCTTGCACACATGTGCCAGAATTCGTGTACAAGGATGTTCTTGGAAAGACTATAAGAGCCTCAGTGACCAAATGTCTACCAACAGGAGAATGGGTAAATAAATTATAGTATTTTCATACAGTGGAATAGTGGATAGTGATAGAATGGAAAAAACTACAGATATATGCAGTGACATGGAAAAATTTTAGAAACAATGTTGATATGAAGAAGTTGTAGATCAAAGCAATAGATTAAATGCAATCCCTATCAAGCCACCAACGGTATTTTTCAGAGAACTAGAACAAATAATGTCACAATTTGTATCAGTTCAGTTCAGTTCAGTGGCTCAGTCATGTCCAACTCTTTGTGACCCCATGAATCGCAGCACGCCAGGCCTCCCTGTTCATCACCATCCCCTGGAGTTCACTCAGACTCATGTCCATCGAGTCCATGATGCCATCCAGCCATCTCATCCTCGGTCATCCCCTTCTCCTCCTGCCCCCACTCCCTCGCAGCATCAGAATCTTTTCCAATGAGTCAGCTCTTCGCATGAAGTGGCCAAAGTACTGGAGTTTCAGCTTCAGCATCAGTCCTTCCAATGAACATCCAGAACTGATCTCTTTTAGGATGGACTGGTTGGATCTCCTTGCAGTCCAAGGGACTCTCAAGAGTCTTCTCCAACACCACAGTTCAAAAGCATCAATTTTTCGGCACTCAGCCTCCTTCACAGTCCAACTCTCACATCCATGCACGACCACAGGAAAAACCATAGCCTTGACTAGACGGACCTTAGTCGGCAAAGTAATGTTTCTGCTTTTGAATATGCTATCTAGGTTGGTCATAACTTTTCTTCCAAGGAGTAAGCGTCTTTTAATTTCATGGCTGCAGTCACCATCTGCAGTGATTTTGGAGCCCCCCAAAATAAAGTCTGACACTGTTTCCACTGTTTCCCCGTCTATTTGCCATGAAGTGATGGGACCTGATGCCATGATCTTAGTTTTCTGAATGTTGAGCTTTAAGNAGCGTCTTTTAATTTCATGGCTGCAGTCACCATCTGCAGTGATTTTGGAGCCCCCCAAAATAAAGTCTGACACTGTTTCCACTGTTTCCCCATCTATTTCCCATGAAGTGATGGGACCAGATGCCATGATCTTCCCATGGATTCCCCTTCCAGCCCATCAGGTCTTTATCTCTTGGAGGCAGGTTTCCAGACCTAGAAGGTTTGTAGACCTTGATTGAGCCAGGACCACATCCACTCATCAGCTTTGTGACCCTGGGTGAGTCAATAAGCAGATGAAGAAATTGGTCTGATTGAGTTAAACGGGTTCATCGTACAGCTTTCTTTGTGGACATATTGTGCAGATTAAATGAGCTGGGGGAAGTATCTTGCCACCACTCAATCAGTGTTAGCTGCTCTCTTACAGAAAGGCTCCGTGATCTCCCCAAGGACGGGGAGTGAGTGCTCTTACACCTCTGCTTTCCTGTTTTCTTCCAGCTGCTGTTTCCCAGCCTGAGAAAAACCTTGCATTTAACTGTCAGCCTGTCTTTACAGGGGAGGCCCCAGAGCGGGGCTCAGAGAGGGAAGTGGCTTGCCCAGGGCCACACAGCTTAGAGGCCACAGAGGCCAAGCTGGTGTCCAGGCAGGGATGTGCCCCAGGCCCAGCCAGCTCCCTGGGGGCCACTGGATGCTCCTAAAGAGCCTCACCTCTTGGAGTCGTGCGTGCACGCTAAGTCACTTCAGTCTGTCTGACTCTTTGCAGCCCCAAGGACTGTGGCCCACCAGGCTCTTTGGTCCATGGGATTCTCCAGGCAAGAATACTGGGGTGAGTTGCAGTTTCCTCCTCTAGGGGATCTTCCCAACTCAGATGTCTCTCACATCTACTTGCACTGGCAGGCGGGTTCTTTACCACCAGGGAAGCTCAATCTTGGAGTCAGGACCCAGGAAGTCCTTGCGTAGAGCCAGCTGCAGTGCTCTTTGTGCAGGACCAAAGTCCGCCTCCAGATCCTGCCTGGAGGAAGGAGACATGCCTCCCAGGTCAGGGCTGAGGTTCCCCGAGCTGCGAGAGCAGGGGCAGAGAGCCAGTGGGGCTCTGTCCTGTCGGAGATCAGGGCCCAAGCCAGGCACGCCCAGAGGAGTAAGAGGCAGGGTTTGAATTTGTCTTTTCCAAAACAAATAGCCTTGTGGGGTTTTTGGGTTTTTTTGTGTGTTTTATTTATGAAAGGGCACACACATAGTTAAAAAAAATCAGATAATCAAAAAATAATCCAAGGAAAACAAGGAAGTAAGGCTCCGGCAATTGTTGGCTTATTTGCTTAGGAAAAGCCTTTGCTGGGGCTCTCTCACAGGCAAGTGGCTAAGCCCAGAACTGAGCTGGCTGACAAGCTCAGGGAATTCATGGAGACCACAGAGATGAGGGCAGGCTGACCACAGGGCTACTCTCTCTGCCCCTGATCCTGCCTGACCTGCCTTCTCCATGTCTGCCAGGCGGGCTGCAGCCTGCGTCCACCCAGCTCCAGGATCCCACAGAGGGAGCAGGTACCTCCCTCCCCTTCTGCCCTGAGCAGTGCGTCCTCCCCTTGAGCCAGCTCACCTCTGGCCAGAGCTCTGAGTCCTCTGATTAGCCAGTGGGCAGGGGCTGTGATGATGGGCAAGCCACACAGCATCACACTGTGGGGGCGGAGGGAAGGGGTGCTGTGCTCCAGCGAATTTGGCTGGGGAGGGAAGGGTGCTTGGGTAAAACGGCCACACAGACAGTGAGTGATCCCTAGGGCCCTGTTTGACCTAACTGTGTCCTTCCTGGCTCGAATCCTCCAAGGCAGTGGTCCCCAACCTTTTCAGTACCAGGGAACGAATTTCATGAAAGANTTCTCAGACCTGGGAAGGGCACAAAATGCAGGCCCAACCAAGTCTGCGCCTTTGTGGACTACCCAAGAACCTGAACAGCTTAGATGTGGGCAGTGCATGCAACCCAGGGCCTGCCACAGACAGTTTCCCACAGAGCAACCTTGAGCCTGAGCAGTGTAGACTGGGAAAGCACACACACCGTCAGCAGGGGTAAACCGAGTGTGGCCGACACACTGCAAGCACTCCTCACATGTGCCGGTGATATGATATTTGTTTGCAGTGTTCCTCCCTCCCCACAGCACGACTGAACAAGTGAGCCTAAAAAAAGTGACCATCACTGCCCCCTTGTATCAGGATGGAAATTAGACACTGAAGAAACCAGCAAACAGAAGAAGCTAAAATAAACAGAGGGAACTGCTTTGGAAGTGACAGGTGCAATAGATTAAAACCTTGTTGTTAGCACTGACTACATAGGAAGGGGCCTATGGATTTTGAAAAAGTATAAGCCAGACCAAGGAACTATCTGAAAATGAACTGCCTCAAACTGTCTGCAACAGCTCCAAAAAAAAGTCCTAGATATATATATTTTTTTTTACTANTTGTTGTTAGCACTGACTACATAGGAAGGGGCCTATGGATTTTGAAAAAGTATAAGCCAGACCAAGGAACTATCTGAAAATGAACTGCCTCAAACTGTCTGCAACAGCTCCAAAAAAAAGTCCTAGATATATATATTTTTTTACTATTATCATGTTATAAATTTTCTTAATTTTTTTTTATTTTTAAGTCCTCTATTACTCCTTTAGTTTTCATTTTTATAACCTATTATTACCTTGCAAAAAAAAAAACGCCTATTTTTAAAGCAAACTTTGTATATATATATTTCATAACTTTGTGACTTTTTTTTTTATATTGTATTTTTGAGAATCTAACCTCTACTCTAGATTTTTAATCTTTGCCTTTTGCTATTTGTTATCAATTTTGTACCTTTAAGAATCCAGTCTTCAGTACCCATGTTTACTTGGCAGTAAGATTACTGGCCTGACTGCTCTCTCCCCCTTTTACTCTCCTTTTTTTCCACCAGGTCACCTCTATCTCCTCCCTTCCTCTTCTCTTCTTTACCCAACTCTGTGAATCTCTTTGTGTGTTCCGGGCTGTGGAGAACACTTAGGGAACTGATTACTGGCTGNCTCTCCTCTTTCACTTTCATCAGGAGGCTTTTTAGCTCCTCTTCAGTTTCTGCCATAAGGGTGGTGTCATCTGCATATCTGAGGTTATTGATATTTCTCCTGGCAATCTTGATTCCAGCTTGATGGAAATACAAAAAACCTCAAATAGCCAAAGCAATCTTGAGAAAGAGGAATGGAACTGGAGGAATCAACCTGCCTGATTTCAGACTATACTACAAAGCTACAGTCATCAAGACAGTATGGTACTGACACAAAGACAGAAATATAGATCAGTGGAACAAAATAGAAAGCCCAGAGATAAATCCACACATGTATGGACACCTTATCTTTGACAAAGGAGGCAAGAGTATACAATGGAGAAAAGACAATCTCTTTAACAAGTGGTGCTGGGAAAACTGGTCAACCACTTGTAAAAGAATGAAACTAGAACACGTTCTAACACCACACACAAAAATAAACTCAAAATGAATTAAAGATCTAAATGTAAGACCAGAAACTATAAAACTAGAGGAACACATAGGCAAAACACTCTGACATAAATCATAGCAGGATCCTCCATGACCTACCTCCCAGAGTAATGGAAATAAAAGCAAAAATAAACAAATGGGACCTAATTAAAAGTTTTTGCACAATGAAGGAAACTATAAGCAAGGTGAAAAGACAGCCTCCAGAATGGGAGAAAATAGAAAATGAAGCAACTGATGAAGAATTAATCTCAAAAATATACAAGCAACTCCTGCAGCTCAATTCCAGAAAAATAAACAACACAATCAAAAAATGGGCCAAAGAACTAAACAGACATTTCTCCAAAGAAGACATACAGATGGCTAACAAACACATGAAAAGATGCTCAACATCGCTCATCAGAGAAATGCAAATCAAAACCACAATGAAGTACCATCTCATGCTGGAGAGAATGGCTGCTATCAAAAAGTCTACAAACAATAAATGCTGCAGAGGGTGCGGAGAAAAAGGAACTCTCTTATACTGCTGGTGGGAAGGCAAACTATTACAGCCACTATGGAGAACAATGTGGAGATTCCTTAGAAAACTGGAAATAGAACTGCCATACAACCCAGCAATCCCACTGCTGGTCATACACACTGAGGAAACCCAAATTGAAAGAGACACATGTGCCCCAGTGTTCATCACAGCACTGTTTATAATAGCCAGGACATGGAAGCAACTTAGATGTCCATCAGCAGATGAATGGATAAGAAAACTGTGATACATATACACAATGGAATATTGCTCAGCTATTAAAAAGAATGCATTTAAATCACTTCTAATGAGGTAGATGAAACTGGAGCCAATTATACAGAGCAAAGTAAGTCAGAAAGAAAAACACTAATACAGCATATTAATGCATGTATATAGAATTTAGAAAGATGATCATGATGACCCTATATGAGAGACAGCAAAAGAGACACAGATGTAAAGTACAGACTTTGGGACTCTGTGGGAGAGGGTGGGATGATTTGAGAGAATAGCATTGAAACATGTATATTATCATATGTGAAATAGATCACCAGTCCAGGTTCGATGCATGAGACAGGGTGCTCAGGGCTGGTGCGCTGGGATGACCCTGACGGATGGGATGGGGAGTGAAGTTGGAAGGGGGTTCAGGATGGAGAACACATGTACACCCATGGCTGATTCATGTGAATGTATGGCAAAAACCACTACAATTTGTAAAGTAATTAGCCTCCAATTAAAATAAATAAAAATTTTAAAAAGTTGTAGAAAAGATACATATAGCATGATACATTTTTTTATAAACTCAAAATCAAGCCAGATAGAACAGAATATTGCTTAAAGATAAATTATAGAATAAAGTTATTTTTAAAAGATCATAAGAAGCAGTGTTATTCATAATAGCCAAAAGGTGGAAACAATGCAACTGTCTTTCAACTGATAAAATGTAGTGTATCTATACAGTGAAATATTATTTGGTAATTTTAAAAATCAAAATGATACACGCAGCAGCATGGATGAATTTTGAAAACATTGTACTAAGTTGAAGAAGCCAGTCACAATGATTTCATTTATATGAAGTTCCAGAATAAATAAATCCATGATAATAGAAAGTAGGTTGCTGGTTTCCTAAGGGCTGGGGTGAAGGATACTTCGAGGGAATAAGAGAGTGAGTACTATGAGTATAGAGCTTCTCATGGGATTAATAAAAATGTTCTAAGATTGATTGTGGTAATGGTTGTACAATTCTATGAGTATAGCAAAAACCATAAAGTTGTATACTTTAAATGGGTGAATTGTATGGTGTGTGAATTATATCTCAATAAAGTTGATATAAAAAATAGCAAAAGTATAGCACAGAGAACTCTGCTCAGTGTTATGTGGCAGCCTGGATGAGAGAGGAGTTTGGGGAAGAATGAATATATGTATGTGTATGGCTAAATCCCTTTGCAGTTTACCTGAAATTATTATACAGCATTATTAATCAGTTATACCCAAATAAAAAATAGTTTTACTGCAGTGTATTGATAATTTACATAACATAGAACTCACCTGTTTTTAGTGTATAATTCAATGAATGTGAGCATATTTACAGAACTTTGCAAACATTGCTGCTACTGCTAAGTCGCTTCAGTCGTGTCCGACTCTGTGCGACCCCAGAGACAGCAGCCCATGAAGCTCCCCCGTCCCTGGGATTCTCCAGGCAAGAACAGTGGAGTGGGTTGCCATTTCCTTCTCCAGTGCATGAAAGTGAAAGCGAAAGTGAAGTCACTCAGTCGTGTCCGACTCTTAGCAACCCCATGGACTGTAGCTTACCAGGCTCCTCTGTCCATGGGATTTTCCAGGCAAGAGTACTGGAGTGGAGTGCCATTGCCTTCTCCAGTAACTCTAAAGATAAACCTCATGCAGACTTACAGTCTTTCTCCATCTCCAATCTCAAGCAACGACCAATCTCTTTTCTGTCTCTACATATTTGCTCTTTGGGGATATTCTACATAAATGGAATCATAATGTTCTTTTGTGACTGGCTTCTTTCATTTTTTGAGATTATCAGTATCATACTTTTATCAGTACCTTATTCCTTTTGGGGCTTCCCTTGTGGCTCAGTTGGTAAAGAATCCATCTGCAATGTAGGAGACCTGGGTTCTGTCCCTGGGTTGGGAAGATCCCCTGGAGAAGGGAAAGGCTACCCACTCCAGTATTCTGGCCTGGAGAATTCCGTGGACTATACAGTCCATGGGGTTGCAAAGAGACACAACTGAGCAACTTTCACTTCACTTCACTATTCCTTTTTATTGGCAAATGATATTCCATTGTATGGCTATATTATATTTTGTTTATCCTTTCATCAGTTGATGGGCATTTGGGGTTGTTTCCACTTTGGGGTCATTGTGAATAAGGCTGCCATTACATTTTTTAAAAACTATTAATTTTTGGCTCTGCTGTGTCTTTGTTTCTGTGTTGGTTATCTCTAGTTGCAGAGAGCAGTGACTGCTCTCTAGGTGTGGTGTGCAGGCTTCTCACTGTGGTGGCTTCTCTTGTGCGCTCTAGGGCGCGTGGGCTACAGTAGCTGCAGCTTCTGGGCTGTAGAGCGCAGGCTCACCAGCTGTGACCCATGGGCTTAGTTGCTTCACAGCATGTGGGATCTCTCCCGATCAGGGATCAAACCTGTGTCTCCTTCGTTGGCAGGCAGATTCTTTGCCACTGAGCCACCAGGGGAGCCCATGTGTTTCATTTTTAAAGACGTTTCCATATTGTTTTCTAAACAAATTTGCTTTAAGAGGGAAAGTAAATTTGCATATCATATGGGTGTTCTTGGCTTGTATTTATCTTTCTCCGAAATAAAAATCGCTCAGAAATTTTTTGACCCAAAAAAGTAGCAAGAGAATAATAGGCATGAAATTTAGGAAAGTGATGCTTATGGAGGAAGAGGGGATCTAAGAATTGGGTAGAGGAGGATGCCACATGTGTCCTTTATGTAGCTGAAAATATTCTAGTGGAGAAGTACACTCTCTGGGGGGATTTACAGGTATTTTTTATTTGAAAAAATTATAACATAACTTACATATGTGTTACACGTATTCTTCTATAGATATCAAATAATCCGTAATAAAGATTAATACAAAATGCACATAGTAAGGGTAGACATGATTCCCTTTGCCCAGGTTTGAGGGCAGCTGCTGTTCTCTGTTTATTCTGTGTCCTTCCAGAGAATCTGTGTGTTTACAAATAGTATTCCTGTGTACATAACCAGAAATGACTGCACGTTCTTCACACTGCCTTACACACTGGTTCAGAGAGAAACTTGGAGAACCTCCCCAGCCTGTACGCAGAGTAGCCAGTGTCACCGACTCAGAGGCTTCAATCCTCTTAGGGAAGAAGCAGTGGGGTACTTCTGGACTCATACTGCCCTCGGCAAGCCTGTGCTGCCGCTCCATTCAGACCTGTGAACCAGAAAGGTCCCCTTACCTGAAGTGGCAGCCTGCCATCATCCTCTATCCACTACCCTGTGTTGTTGTTCTTCTCAGTACAACTTGTCTGTGGGTGTATAGTTGTTTACAGTTCACCTCCCGCCTAGACAGCAAGAACTCTGTCCCATTGCCACATCAGGTGTATTGCAGTAGACACACAATAAATATTGATTGAACAGCCAAACTAATAATCACGTGAATGAATGAATGCCTGGTTTGAAATTCCAGCTCCATCTGTACTAACTAAAAATCTCAGGTAACTTACTAAATCTCTTTGCTTCAGGTTCCTCATCGGTATAATAGTATAATAATAGCCATGAAGATGAAATAAATGTATACCTTCAAAACACTTAGAACAGAGCCTGGCACTTGTAACATTCATTTTATGTTGGTTCTTACTATTAGAGTATCCCAATGTAGGGATGTACAATCATTATTTCTACTGAGACTATTTCCAAACAGAGTTGCACTGCAGAACTTTGTGTATCATATGATGTTTGGTCTCTGAAAGTGCAAGTGTCAGTGGCTTACTTGTGTCCAACTCTTGCGACCCCATGGACTGTAGCCCGCCAGGCTCCTCTGTCCTTGGGATTCTCCAGGCTAGAATACTAGAGTGTGTTGCCATTCCCTTCTCCAGGGTATCTTTCCGACCCAGGGATTGAACCCAGGTCTCGCGCATCACAGGTAGAATCTTTACCATCTGAGCCACCAGGGAAGCCATTTTGCCTCTCGGCAAGTCTTACGGTTGGATGAATTTCTAGAAGTGGGGTTTCTGGGTCCAAGGGTGCCTGCATTTGTGATTCTGAGAGATGATGCTGACTTGATGAGATTAGTAGTGAAGAGCAAAACAGGACCACAGTGGAGGATGCTGCTGCTTCACTAGATGTGCTTATTTAGTCATGAGGCTTGGTGACTGGCTCTCAGGGATGTGGTGGCAACAATTCTTTCTGCTGGTGGGAGGTTGGGCTCTGCGGTCTGCAAGGTCCCTGCAGATCTGGAACATAGCAGTGTGTCCCTAAGGATTATTGGCTAAATGCCAGACATATTTATGACAGAAAAATGCAAACCTAAAATGTTCTATTTTATGTCCAGTTGGTGGCAAGGAAAAAATACTCTTTTAACTTATTTTTAAACTAAGAGCCAATTTTTGAATCACATTGTAGTGTTTGTTTTTTGTCGGGAAAGAGGGTTTGTTTTATTTTTGGATCTTTTTGAAGGTATTTGGTGTAAAAAAAAAAATTAAAACATCCAGTATACCTTTTTAAAAACTGTGTGGTCAATTATTTGAACTCTCCCTATACAAATTAAATTTTTATAGAATGATTAGGGTGGGGGTGGGTCAAGAAATATTGTATTTCTTAAAAAAAAAAAACTTTATTCGTTTTTTTCTTTTTTTGCCCTGTTGAGTCTAGTCAATAATCCACATTCTCCAGCCACTCAAATGTCAAAATGTTTCAAAAACATAAAAAAATAAAGAAATGAATAGAAGTGTCCTTGTTCTTTAAATTATTTCTGTGTTACCCTGAACTGTAAGTGAACTCTCCTTGCTTATAAAAGCAGCAGCTGTTCATGCAATTGAAACCATGGTTCATTACAAGCTGACCTCGGATTCAGGAGTAAAACTTCCTCTATTTTACTACGACTATTCAGACAGGGACTGGAGATAAACAATAATCAAAATCAGGATGGAACTTGACTGGGAAACCCTCTATGTTCTTTGGCAGAATTATAGCAGCTCTCGAATTGCCAGGAATGAGGCAATGTGAAATGACCCTCAAACATTCCCTTCTGAAATGCAGTGGGTCCAGGCTGCCAGCTCTGAGCAGACAAAGGCCGATTGTCATGACTTCTTAAGCATATACTTATAGAAACATTAATTATCACCAACCCTATTTTAAACATTTATAGAAAGTCAAGATGAAAGGGCCCTTTTATATCCATTTTTATAATTCCCCCTTGCAAGAAACTATGATTACAGTATTTTCCCTCTCTCTGTCGCTCGTTGGATTTCTCGCTTCTAGGTCTTATTCTTAAAAGACTAATTTTGGTTTGAAGCTTATGTGCTCATCAAGTTAGCTGTGAGAGGATGCAGGGAAATGAAATGGGTTAGTGGGTGTGATGAGGGAGGGGACTAGCTGCAGTGTGGGAGGTAGGAGCACCTGGGGTGCCGAAATGACCTGTTTTGGAAAGGTGGACATTCAGTTTGCTAAGGTGCTAGTGGAAGCCAAACTGAGGTCGAATTAGCTCAGCAATTGGGTCTAAACTAGTGGTTCTCAAACACAGTTCATCAGAATCTCAGAGAAAGGCTCCTTTCACAATGACCATCATGGGGGTCCCACCCCTCAGAGATTTTGATTCGGTGTGTCCCAGCCGTGTGTTAACCAAGACTCCTGGTAACTCAGATGCAAGTGGCTTGAGGCGATACTTTGAGAGGAAACTGACTTGAAGATTGGTTATTCCCAGCCTATCCCTCACCTCCAGGCATTATGTCTACTCATCCTGCTTGAATCCACTTTACCATCCCACTCCCAGGTCCCCTCCATGGCACATGGCATCACATGCTATAGACTTGGCTTCAAACTGGTGTGTGGCAGCTGTGTGCAAGGGTGTTCTTGGCTGAGGCTGTCCTTAAGAATGCTTTGACCTCTTAAAGTCAGTCGTAATTCTTTATAGAGTCACGAAAAGAAAAGAGAGACAAAAGAGAGATCACAGGCCACCCTGTCTGCTAATTGGGAGCAGATATCCTTGGCACGCAGGAGGCTGACCTGGGCATGGTGGGGTGCTGGAGAGATCTGAACTTCCCTGCAGAGCTGACAGTGCAGTGAACACAGTGTATGTGTGGGGACCGATACCAAGAGCCGGGCTGTTTGTTTGGAGGAATCATGAGGCTGCATGAATTCCACTGAGGCCACAGAATGAGACTTGGTTCTCCTCTGGTTTCCCAGTGCCCACTCTCTCCTCTCTCCCTCCTTGTCCTGCACTCCCATCCCTAGGCCAAGAGAACATGCGTCTATGGCTACTTTACCTTCTCAACCTCTGCTCCGTGCATGAGAACATGAACTGGAAATCCCATATGGGGTTTCAGGAGGCCAGGACTTTGTCTTCCATTGGGTCCAATTCCATAGTGTCTTGAGAAAAAGCTGCTGGACCAGGACTAGCATTGACTGTGGCCCTTCTCTTCTAGCTTCCTGCTGGTGACATGGGTCTTCCATCAGAGAAGAATCAGTGATTCATTCAGAACGCTCTTTCCCAAGATGGTCAAAGCAAGGGGTTCCAATGTAGGACCGAGAGAGGGGACTGTTATTTATTAGGTGCCTTCTGCATGCCACGTGCTTTGCATCTTTGTTGCATTTACTCCTCACCGTAACCCTGGGTGGCATTATCTTGTGGCAAGTGGGAAGTGGGCTGAGGGTCCTGCAGCTTGTCCAAGATTGCACACAGAGGGCCAGAATGTGCAAGGCATAGAGAGGGCTTTTTGCTTTCTAGCTCTTGTTGCTTTAATGTCTGGTTCTGAAGCGTTTACCGTAGCTGTACTTTATGCCCACCCAGAAGGCAGTATGGACTTCCCTGGTGCTTCAGTAGTAGAGAATCCATTTGCCAGGAGATTGTGGGTTCGATCCCTGGGTCAGAAAGAGCCCCTGGAGAAAGAAATAACAACCCACTCCAGTATTCTTGCTTGGGAATCCCATGGACAGAGGAACCTGGAGGNGTGCTTCAGTAGTAGAGAATCCATTTGCCAGGAGATTGTGGGTTCGATCCCTGGGTCAGAAAGAGCCCCTGGAGAAAGAAATAACAACCCACTCCAGTATTCTTGCTTGGGAATCCCATGGACAGAGGAACCTGGAGGGCTGTACTCCTTAGGGTCACAAAGAATTAGACCTGACTGAGCAACTAAGGAGCAACAGGAGTCTGTACAGTAGAGAGGTTAGGGGCTCTGCAGACAGACTGCTGAGGGTTCTACCACTCATTAACTGTGTTCTATCCTTCAGCTCTCTTGGGATAACAAGAATAATGATAATATAATGCTTACCTCTTCGAGATTTGAAAATTTAAAAAGGCAGTGAGATGCTTAGCCCAGGGCCTGGTATAGTGTCAGTGCCTCAGCTAGTGACTGAGTGTTATCATTACCATCGCCACCACCATCATCATCTTTGCAAGTTGCCTTATACATGTGTATGGGGTATGAATGCATGATAGACAGACAGCCAAGTGGTGGCTGGGTGAATTCATGAAAGATGCTTGAATGATAAAAAGAGTAAAGGTTGGATGGTGAGAAGGAAGGCTGGGTCATAGGATGACTAAGGTGAAGCTGAATCTTGGCCCTCAGTGACCTGCTGACCCATTTTGTGGCCGGCTTCCTGAGGAACTCCCCACCCCCTAGTGGCTCAGGCAGCTGATCCAGGGTAGAACAACAGTGGTGGCCATTAATTACTTCCCAGTTGTGCTGCTGTTGCTGGGTAGGTAGAGGTAGGGTTTCTGAGATGTTAGTGAAAGTAAAGTCACTCAGTCGCGTCCGATTCTGTGCGACCCCATAGACGGCAGACCACTAGCCTCCCCCGTCCCTGGGATTCTCCAGGCAAGAACACTGGAGTGGGTTGCCATTTCCTTATCCAATACATGAAAGTGAAAAGTGAAAGTGAAGTCGCTCAGTCATATCCGACTCCTAGCGACCCCACAGACTGCAGCCCACCAGGCTCCTCCATCCATGGGATTCTCCAGGCAAGAGTACTAGAGTGGGGTGCTATTGTTAGAGAGGGCATTTCTAACCCGGCCCAGCTGGTCAGGTCCTTGATCAGTTTTGATGGTCCCAGCCCTGAGACGA
>SJYV01029990.1:485229-511561 GCA_006410875.1 Neotragus pygmaeus
CAGGGAGGCCTGGTGTGCTGCAATTCATGGGGTCGCAAAGAGTCGGACACGACTGAGTGACTGAACTGAACTGAACTGAAGAATAAAACTACAACCACTTACTTAATATCTGCTATGTATCAGGCATTTTTTGTTCTTTAGTTCACTGAGTTGTGACCACAGTTGTCACGGAGTGGCTATTTATCAGCCTGTTTTATGTAGAAAGAAGCTGAGACTCAGGGAGGTTAAGTAGCTTGCTCTCCATCAAGGACATAGAACTGTGGGTCGGTGCCAAGGCCAAGGTTCTGAACCAGACTCTGTCTAACCGCAGAATCCCTGGTGTTAATTACTGGCCAAAGTGGGGAGTATACTTGCCTGTGAAAGATCACCTACTAATTGAAGGTGGATTTGAAGCCACTCGGTGAGCCAGAGTGATCCGGGAAGGATTATGGAGGGCCAGGGTGAAGAGGGTTCTGTGGGCTGAAGGGAGGGGTCGGTGAGGAAGTGCAGGGACAGAGTGAACAGGAGGACAGTCCCAGATGCTACCATCTCCCTTCGTCTCCTCCATAGCCAGTGAGGTGCAAGCAACCGGGGTGACCCTTCAGTTCTGAAATTGGAAGCTCAAGCCCAGCCACTAAGAGATAGAAATCGGTCCTCAGACTCCTGGACTCCCGTTCAATGAGCAGGGACCTATGGAAGTTTCATGGGTAGAATATCTTGTATCACTAAAGGTGGAATTTGCATTATTTGTGTAAGAGCAGCTTTCTTCACATTTTTTTGTGTCACAGACCCCTTTGGCGATCTGATAAAGTCTGTGGATCCCTTTGCCAAATAATTAAACATTTTTAAAATTTATGGTAAATACATAGAACATGAAATATAGCATCAGCCACTTTTAAGTGTATAGTACAATAGTATTAAGTACATTCACTTTGTTGTGCTACCATCCACAGAACTCTCTTTATCTGTAAAACTGAACCCATTAAATGCTAATTCCTCAGTCCCTCCTTCCCCCAGCCCTGGGCAACCACCATTTTGCTTTCTGCCTCCATGAATTTGACTACTCTGTGTACCTCATACAAGTGGAATTACACAGTATTTGTCCTTTTGTGACTGGCTTATTTCACTCAGCATAATGTCCTCAGGGTTTATCCATGTTATAGTGTTTGTCAGAATTTCCTTCCTTCTTAAAGTTGTAAGTATATACCACTTTTTGTTTATGCATTATCCATCAATGGACACACAAGTTGCTTCTACCTTTGGACTATTGCAAATATGTGTCAAATAATATTTTAAGCATAAATTTATGTTTGTATATATATATGTGTGTATGATGGATATAATTGTATGTCTATATATAAATTAGATGTAACGTGATTATAAAACAGTTATATTGATTTACAGTTGTCTCTATATATTTTAAAGACAAATTGTGTCATAGAAATATATCATCTTCTTTACTAATGTAGTAAATGAGATCTAGGAGCATGAACTTACATGGAGATCCAGTGGTTAAGACTCTGTGCTTCCAATGCAGGCGGTGTGAGTTTGTTTCCTGGTTGGGGAACTAAGATCCCACATGCTGCAGACCAAATAACTCTTAATTTTGAAACAGTGAGGAATGTAAATGATATTTTGAGATATGTGCAGTCATCAGAATATGATGTAAATGATTTCAGTGACAGAGTCCCGTGTTCTGCCAACATTCATGTAGTTTGTGGTCGACATTGATCATTAAGGGAAATGCTAGATTTCAGTTAGAGATTCATGAAAGAAAGGTGTAATTATTTCCCATAAAAGTCTGGGACCCACACTGGAATTCCCTCTGCAGGTCCTAGGAAATTATACCCTCCTGGGGACTTGATGAGAGTTCCGCTTTGGAGCCTGAAGAAAAGTTCTTTAACCATTCTGGCCTAAAGTGACAGCTCCAACTCCAACTTTTTGGTGCCAGTGATCTTTTCCTGCCCTGGTCCATCTTTGTGAACTTATGTAGCTGTTTGGAGTTTCAATTTCTCCAATACATATGCTACAGAGGTCGCAACTTCCTATGACTCCTGAGGTTCCTTTAAAAGATAGATAAAACTGGGTGAGCATTTTGGCCCAGATTTATCTAAATCTCAAAATCTCCTTCTCCATCCATGATGGATGACAGGATAACAGGCTTGTTACATCCATGTTTTCCAGAACCTTATTTTCTTCCTGGTGTCTTGGGTAAACAACACAACTAAGCCAGACCCGGACTTGTCCTAGCATCCTAGCCTTTTGGGAGCCAAGATTGGCATCTGTTTTTACAGACTCTAAGTTGTCTAAAACTTTTACAAACCAGGGGTGGTCTGGGATCCTATCAGGGGTCATAAAAGATGATAGCCAGCAAAGATAGGAGCTCAGAAGGGATCATCTTAAACAATTAGCTAGAAAAAGGAAGCCACAAAGGGAAGTTTATATGCAGGTGTCCAGGCATCCCAGCAATGTGCCTTTAGATGACCAGATCCCCAGCTGGGGATGACAGATGGCGATTCACTACATTTGCTGCTTGTTGGATAGGCCTGGTCATTTTCTGTTTTAATACTGAGCATCTCCTACTGTAATCCCTGAAATGGGATAATGCTAGTTCCCAAGACTGCGGACAGATTGAGATCATGTGTATGAAAACTGCTGCCCAGGTTGAGCTGGAGCTGAGCCACAGCTGGGAAGGGAGCAGCCCCCCCACCCCCACCCCTCACCCTAAGGCTTGTTTGTATGAGTTGATGTGCACAGCAGTTTAGTTCTTGGTCGACAGAGGAGGGTGGAGGGTCTTCTCCATTGTTGTATTTTATCTTCACCTCTGGAGTGCCTGGGGAGAAAGGAAGGAGGAAGTGACCACTGTTTCTGGCCCCCTGCCTTGGATACCGGTCCTCAGCAGTGGGGAAGGAGCTCTGTTTATGGGCTTTTGGAGACTGTGCCCAAGCACAGAGCCTAAGGGACAGAATGTTACCTGAGCAGGGAGAGAGGGCCCATCTCCCCCTGTACTCTTCCCTTTCGCCCAGACTGCGGGGCAGCACAGCAGACCCACGGGGGCCACCAGCAGAGTCCCTGTGAGGGCAGTGGCTTGGTGGGGCTAGGGCACAGTGCCTCACAGAGCCAGGAGACCACGAGCAAACTCCTTGCGATGCCCATGGAGAATTCTGGAAAACAAGTGCTAGGAGAGAAAGGAGATGTCAAACAAGGTCAGATCTGATGAGCTGATGGGGCTGGAAGCTAGCAAAGGTCAACTCTTTACCACGTTTGCACTACTTCTATTTTGAGCCTGGGTCATAAGAAGTCAGACCTCGTCCTCATAAAAAAAAAAAACTGAGAAATTCCTTTTTTTATGAGTCTGGGACACAGTAAAGTATCATACACATAATTGTTTACTAGTAATGCTGTGGTGGTGAACATATTGCTCTCCCATTAACTATGTAGCAGAAAGGTTAACAGGTCAACCAGCTACTTGCCAAATAGCTGGGATTCAATCAAGTTTCTCTGNATTCCTTTTTTTATGAGTCTGGGACAAGGTAAAGTATCATACACATAATTGTTTACTAGTAATGCTGTGGTGGTGAACATATTGCTCTCCCATTAACTATGTAGCAGAAAGGTTAACAGGTCAACCAGCTACTTGCCAAATAGCTGGGATTCAATCAAGTTTCTCTGCTCATGCTCTTCATTCTAAGATAACTGTTCCCTTTTATCAAAAGTAACTTTGGTTAAAAAAAAAAAAAAGTCTTCAATAAATGAAACAGAACTACCTACCATCTGCCCCAGCAGTTCCACTCCTAGGCATAGCCCCAGAAGAATCGAAGGCAGACGATCAAACAAAAATTTGTACATAAATGTTCATAGCATCCCTATTCACAGTAGCCAAAACACATAAATACTTCCAAATATCCACAAAATGATTGGATCAACAAAATGTGGGATACACATAGAGTGGAATATTATTCAGTCATTAAAATGAATGCAGTTCTGAAATGTGCCACAGCATGGATGAACCAGAAGCACATGATGGTAAATTAAAGAAGTCAGTTGCAAAAGAACACACATGATATGATTCCAAATACATGTTAAATCCAGAATAGGCAAATCCACAGAGGCAGAAAGCAGATTCAGGGTTGTTAGTGGCTGGGAGGTGGGGGAAATGGAAGTGACTATTCTTGGGGACAGGATTTGTTTGAGAGATGATAAAAATATTTTAGAATTAGATAGCTGTGATGATTGTACAGCAGCTTCCCAGGTGGCTCAGTGGTAAAGGATCTACCTGCCAATGCAGGAGACACAGGAGTTTGATCCCTGGGTTGGGAAGATCTCTTGGAGGAGGAAATGGCAACTCACTCCAGTATTCTTGGCTGGAAAATCCCATGGACAGAGCCTGATGGGCCACAGTCCATGGAGTCACAAAATGTTGGACACAACTGAGCATGCATACACGATGGTTGTACAACATTGTGTACGTATGAAATACCATGGGATTATGTGCTTTAAAATGGTTAAAGTGGTGAATTTTATATTATGTTTATTTTATCCAAATTAACATAAAAAGAAAACAGCAAGGAACAAATTCTTAAATAGAAAACAACACATTTCTGGTGCATCCTTTTTCAGCATCCTATTTCCTCAAGTTTTAGTACAATAATATTTTTCCCATCTTGAAACTCTTTAGGCAGCCTCACTTCAGCAGAACCCATTTGAGAATCGGGAGGCAAGTGGTTCCAAGAATCTCTTTTCTGTGCCTGTGAGAGAAAGGCCTGAAGGGGGAGCCAGTGAGCTTATTCCATCCAGGTATTAAAACCTAGGACATGCCTGCATCATGGTGACTCCCTGAGCTAAGGCAAGGATAACCCCACTCTAGGTCTCTGCAATACAATTTTAGAGTTAGAGTTTCTGCAATACAACATCACGGTTTGCTTTCTGCCTATTATATAGCCAACTGTGTGTCTTTGATTCATTTATGAGAATTTCAAAGATTTTAAAGGAGTTTTAGAAATAGACTCAATTTAGTGGAGAAGGCAATGGCAACCCACTCCAGTGTTCTTGCCTGGTGAATCCCAGGGAAGGCGGAGCCTGGTGAGCTGCCGTATATGGGGTTGCACAGAGTCGGACATGACTGAAGCAACTTAGCAGCAGCAGCAGTGACTCAGATGGTAAAGAATCTGCAGGAGATTCGAGTTCGATCCCTGGGTCAGGAAGATCTCCTGGAGGAGGGAATGGCTCTCCACTCCAGTATTCTGCGCCTGGAGTATCCCCATGGACAGAGGAGCCTGGGCAGACTACAGTGTGAGGTCATAAAGAGTCAGACTCCACTGAGCAACTAACACTTTCACTCTACATAAGCACGCACAAACTCATATCCTCCAATGTCCCTGGTTAGAACACAATTCTGAACCTAGGACCAAATGCTGAAAGACGAGTTTAGCCTAACAGCCACAACAGTTCCAATATGGAATTTGTCAACTGTAGGGCAACATGGTCTTAGCACAGGGCTCTTCTGAGGGTCAAGTATGGTTATGTGTGAAAAGCCTTTTATGAATGATGAGATACTATACACATGCCAGCTCCTAATTATTGTGTTGGCAGCAAGAAGTCCCCATGCTAGCTCACTGCTAATAATAATAGGTAATGCATACTACACATATGAGCCATCCAACAAGGCTAGCATTTCACGCACTGTCTGTATACAGACAGGAGGTAAGTGCTATTTTAGTGCCAGTTAACAGTGAAGAAATTGACAGAGAGAGATGATAACTTATCCACGGTCTCTGAGCCCGTTCATGATGGAGTCAGGATGTGACCGCAGCAGGCTGGCTCAGGCTTCACACAGCCTCCTGGGTATTCCTCATTCTTCATAAGATGGCAAGGAAGAAGTCAAGCAGAACTGAGGGATGTGTAATCAGCACTTTTAAAAATGAGTATCCTTGGATGAAATGATACCTGTCATCAGTGGGACCAGCTCAAAGATTGTTGTTAGCATCCCCTTCCAGACTCCACGTTCAACGACACTGATTTCAGTAGTTTAAAATCAGCCATGGTGAGAGTAGTTGCGCTGTGGAAATTAGCAAATGCTCTGAACCAGGGCATTTTCTTTCCTTTTGAGAGCCTGTTAAATACTGGGTTGGCCAAAAGGTCCGTTCAGGCTTTCCATACCATGTTATGGAAAATCCTGAACAAACTTTTTGGCCAACCCAATATTTACCAGTGTACCATTGGCTATAACAATTCCTATTGGCAGAAAGAATTAGTAATAACATCTGATAATGATAATAAAAGAACATGGGGTGCATATATCTTTTTGAGTTTGTGTTTTTGTTTTCTCTGGATAAATACCCAGAAGTGGAGTTGCTGGATCACATGCTTTTAATTTTTTGAGGAACCTCCAGACTGTTTTCCACAGTGGTTGCATCAATTTACCATCCCACCAGCTGTGCACAGGGTTGTCTTTTCTCTCTGCATCCTTACCAACACTTGTTATTGCTAGTCTTTTTGTTGATAGCCATCCGACTAAGGCCCGTCTAGTCAAGGCTATGGTTTTTCCTGTGGTCATGCATGGATGTGAGAGTTGGACTGTGAAGAAGGCTGAGCACCGAAGAATTGATGCTTTTTGAACTGTGGTGTTGGAGAAGACTCTTGAGAGTCCCTTGGACTGCAAGGAGATCGAACCAGTCCATTCTGAAGGAGATCAGCCCTGGGATTTCTTTGGAAGGAATGATGCTAAAGCTGAAACTCCAGTACTTTGGCCACCTCATGCGAAGAGTTGACTCACTGGAAAAGACTCTGATGCTGGGAGGGATTGGGGGCAGGAGAAGGGGATGACCGAAGATGAGATGGCTGGATGGCATCACGGACTCGATGGACATGAGTCTGAGTGAANTACTTTGGCCACCTCATGCGAAGAGTTGACTCACTGGAAAAGACTCTGATGCTGGGAGGAATTGGGGGCAGAAGGAGAAGGGGACGACGGAAGATGAGATGGCTAAATGGCATCACAGACTCGATGGAAATGAGTCTGAGTGAGCTCTGGGAGAAGGTGATGGACAGGGAGGCCCAGCGTGCTGCAATTCATGGGGTCACAAAGAGTTGGACACGAATGAGCAACTGAACTGCTTTTTTCCTTAAAAATTGTCCTTTATTTTTTTCCTCTTTTTATCTGATTTCCTTCGTATAGAAATGGAAAAGGCAGAAGAAAGAGGTAACCCCTTGGGGTGATATGTCTAAACTTTGATGCCGTCCTTGTCTATTTCACCCCTTCGCCTCCTAATGACCCCTAACATTTCTCACAGCCGGTCCACATTTCCATGTACAAGCTGCCCTGTCAGGACGGCTTAGAATTTAGCTCTACATGCTATGGTTCTTATTCCAGCAACCCAGGGTGCAGAATATGAAGTTCTTCTCACTTAATCTGAGTAAGAGTCCAGATTTTAGCTGGATTAAGGTAAAGTAAGGAACGGAATATTGTTTAGGATAGGCGCAACTTGAAACACTAATATTTTGTTTATTGTCTCTAGATTATTGATGCAGTCGGGCAATCAAAATTTGTTCTAAAGAACCTGCACCATTACGCAGTCCATCCAAATTTGGTAGGTGATAAAAAAGCATTCCCCCACGATCTCCAAGAGCAAGTTTCAGCTGTAGTGCCAAGGCCCAGTGCAGAGAATAACCCAAGTGCCTCCAAGTGCCACCAGCTACTGTGACTGTGGATTCTCCTGGGACCTGGAAGCAGAGCTGTCTCAGGGCGCTGATGGGAATGGTGGAGAGGGAGGAGGGTGGGGCTGGGAAGAAAATGGGCCCTACAGCTGATTTTTTTTTTTTCTTACTTTGAGAAAACTTATGTCTAATTAGGAAGTATTCTGTTTTCTCCCTCTCGCTTCCTCCCTCTCTAGTCCCCTGCCTTCTCCCTACTGATGGAAAAGCAACTTGAGTGGGCCTCACGCTTCCCCCACCACATCTAAAGTGACATGCTTCTTTTTGTGACTGTTTTTCCTTTTTGACATTGTGCTTCCTCTGCCTTTAAAGTGGTTGTGCCTGGAGAAACGTTGGTGGGTGGGAAGAGGTAGATGAGAGCTGTGTTGGCCTCCTCAGGGCTCCCTGGGCTCAGAGATTTGGTACCTGATGGTCCCCTCTGCCTCAGCATTGTGGAGAAGGCCATTTAGGTTTAACACAGAAACTTCTGCTGGCCCTATTGTGTTGGACACAATGTCACACTTTTTCATAAGAATTAAGTCTTCTCTGTTCCTTTTTATGTGGAAACTTTCCCATCTCATTTCCTCAGCCCCTTGGTGGATTTGCAGAAAAGTGTTCTGAGAGGAGAAAGGGACTGAAAGCTTCAGGCATTTTCTGTAAAACAAGTTTTTGAGCAGATTTAGCCAGGCCCCATCCAGCTTCTCTGTGTCTAACCCATAAAGGCAAAACATTAGCTAACCAATCAGTCAGTCTGCCCTTGATCTAATCCCTTTGTCTCTCTGGAAAACTTTCTGTCTGCTCAGGCCCAGGACTATGAGCCTTTGAAGCCCACCGCACTGCAGAAATTCCTGGCTCGAAACAGGAAAATTCAAAGCTTCACGTTAAAAGTAATAGAGTATGATCAGGATAAGACCTTACTGATTCTGACCAACAACCCACTTCCCTGCCCGATAGAACATCAAGGAAAGGACATCACACCAAAATACTTTTCCAATGAGTTACTGCTCAAGGTAAGAAGACCTGGGGAAGTTTCCTGGCATCATGAGTAAGGATCCTGAGGAATTCAACAGTTAGCTTGAAGAAGGGAGCTAACTTAACATGGAAGATGGTTCTCAGGACCAACCACTTCCTTCATATTCTTTGCCACATGCTTCACCAGATAGAATCTGAGGGCCTGGGAAATACTCAGAATCAGAGCAGTACAAACTTGGGTCATGAAATTTCATTCATTGCACAGAGAGTCTTAATTTAAAAATCGTTCTTCCTTGATCAAAGATATTTAATTTGTAATTAACAAAGGGTAAACTAGCCACTTGCTTTATAATTGAGTATAAAATGCTGTGCTTAGTTGCTCAATTGTGTCTGACTCTTTGTGACCCCATGGACTGTAACCCACCAGGCTCCTCTATCCATGGGATTCTTCATGCAAGAATACTGGAGTGGGTTGCCATGCCCTCCTCCAGGGAATTTTCCCAACCCAGGGACTGAACCCAGGTCTCCCACATTGCAGGCAGATTCTTTGAGTATAAAGTAGCAACAGATAAATCTGGAAATGACAAGTAAGGAACAGAAATGAATATCTAAAGGGGAAAGAGTTATGCTCTCCACCCATAGCTCTTGGGTATCAAGAGGGAAGAGGAACAGAAAATTTACTATCACAGCAGCCAGTTATTTGGGACTCTGTTATAACTGTTGCTGTTTAATCACTGAGTCGACTATGACCCTTTTGCGACCTCATGGACTGTAGCCCGCAGGTGCCCCTGTCCATAGGATTTCCCAGGCAAGAATACTGGAATGGGTCTTCCTGACCCAGGTATTAAACCCACGTCTCCTGCATTGGCAGGTGGATTCTTTACCACTGAGCCACTAAGCAAGCCCAGGACAATTGCTAGATATATGCCAAGCTAAGAACTAAAACGTAAAGGTGATTACAGGACAGTTTCTATGTTAAAGGAATTTGGAGTCTAACAGGAGAGACAGATCAATAAAAGAGATATACAAAGTAATTATTAATATAATATACTAGTATATGTGAGTAATAAAAGAATATACAAGATATACTAATATACAACCTAATACTGTTCCCTAGGTTGTAGGGAACAGTATCTTTGTTGGAGGAAAGGAAATAATTGGGGAGGTTTGGCAAAGGAGGTGAACCCTGACCAAAAATAAAAGAAGATATTCCAATCAATGGGAAAAGCAAAGGCATAGATTCGTGAGAAAGCGAGGTGCATCTAGGGGAATGTAAGAGAGTAAATGGTGGTACTNAGGAAAGGAAATAATTGGGGAGGTTTGGCAAAGGAGGTGAACCCTGACCAAAAATAAAAGAAGATATTCCAATCAATGGGAAAAGCAAAGGCATAGATTCGTGAGAAAGCGAGGTGCATCTAGGGGAATGTAAGAGAGTAAATGGTGGTACTGGAGAAGACTCTTGAGAGTCCCTTGGACTGCAAGGAGATCAAACCAGTCAATCCTAAAGGAAATCATCCCTGAATATTTGCTGGAAAGACTGATGATGCTAAGGCGGAAGCCCTAATACTTTGGCTACCTGATGTGAACCAAAGAGCTGACTCATTGGGAAATACCCTGATTCTGGGGGAAATTGAAGGCAAAGGAGAAGAGGGCGGCAGAGGATGAGGTGGTTAGATAGCATTACAGACTCAACGGACATGAGTTTGAACAAACTCTGGGGGATGGTGGAGGACAGGGAAGCCTGGCATGCTGCAGTCCATGGGTCCCAAAGAGTCGGATATGACTTACCAACTGAACAACAACAACAAGAGAGTAAATGGCAGGAGTTTTAAAGTATAACCAAGTCTGCAGTTTAGAAAGACCTTTTTTGGAAGTTGAGCAAAAAGTGTATTAGTTGCAGAGGCGATAAAAATCAGAAAGATTACCTATCACTCAACATTCAAAAACTAAGATCATGGCGTCTGGTCTCATCATTTCATGGCAAGTAGATGGAGAAACAATGGAAACAGTGACAGACTTTATTTTCTTGGGCTCCAAAATCACTCCAGGTGGTGACTGCAGCCATGAAATTAAAAGACACTTGCTCCTTGGAAGAAAAGCTATGACAAACCTAGACAGTATATTAAAAAGCAGAGACGTTACTTTGCCAACAAAGATCCATCTAGTCAAAGCTATGGTGTTCCCAGTAGTCATGTACAGAGGTGAGAGCTAGACCATAAAAAAAGGCTGAGCACCAAAGAATTGAAGCTTTTGAACTGTGGTGCTGGAGAAGACTCCCGAGAGTCCATTGGACTGCAAGGAGATCAAACCAGTCAGTCCTAAAGGAAATCAACTCTGAATATTCATTGGAAGGACTGATGCTGAAGCTGAAGCTCCAATATCTGGCCACCTGATCGAAGAGCCGACTCATTAGAAAATACCCTGATGCTGGGAAAGTCTGAAGGCAGGAGGAGAAGGGGAGGACAGAGGATGAGACGTTGGATGACATCACCGACTCAATGGACATGAGTTTGAGCAAGCTCCAGGAGATGGTGAAAGACAAGGAAGCCTGGTGGGCTGCAGTCCATGGGACTGCAAAGAGTCAGTCACAACTGAACAACAACTATATTGTTGCTACAATTGTCAAGGTGAGACATGCTGAAGAATTTAATTGTCAGCCAAAAAAGATACACAACATGAGAGTTGTGAGTTAAGTTTTATTTGGGACAAAATCAGGACTTCAGCCCAGGAGACAGCACCTCAGATAGCTCTGAGAGACTGCTCCAAAGAGGTTGTGGAGGGAGGTCAATATAAAAGATTTTGGTGAAAGGGGAGTTCAGTACAATCAAACACTTATTTTAAGAAGGTTTTCTGCTAGTCATGAGGGGCTAATGTCACCATGAAGGGATTTAGTGCTTTTCTAGATGTGAGGAGAGGCAAGGATTGGGATGTATAGTCAAAGCTTTGGTTTTTCCAGTACTCATGTATGGATTGAAGAACTGACTCATTAGAAAAGACCTGGATGCTGGGAAAGATTGAAGGGAGGAAGAGAAGGGAACGACAGAGGATGAGATGGTTGGATGGCATCACCAACTCAATGGACATGAGCTTGAGCAAGCTCCAGGAGTTGGTGATGGACAGGGAAGCCTGGCATGCTACAGCCCATGGGGTCACAAAGGGACATGATTGATAGACTGAACTGAACTGAACTGAAGTAATGGAATCATGAAATCGGTTCCTGAAAATATCTATCTAAAGACCTGTTCCACTAGTTTCCCTGGAACACACAGTGTCTCTCCACCCTGATTTCTCTTCAGAGAGTGTTGAAAATCAGAAGCTGCAGTAGCACAGGATTAAGTCTCTGCAGCCGCTGCTGCTGCTAAGTCGCTTTAGTCGTGTCCGACTCTGTGCAACCCCATAGACGGCAGCCCACCAGGCTCCCCTGTCCCTGGGATTCTCCAGGTGAGAACACTGGAGTGGGTTGCCATTTTCTTCTCCAGTGCATGAAAATGAAAAGTGAAAGTGAAGTCACTCAGTCATGTCCAACTCCTAGCGGCCCCATGGACTGCAGCCTACCAGGCTCCTCCGTCCATGGGATTTTCCAGGCAAGAGTACTGGAGTGGGGGTACTCCTCCAGTACCCCCTTTGCCTTCTCCGAGTCTCTGCAGAGGCAGATGCAAATGCCCTTGGTTGTTGTTGTTACTGGCACATGCTCTTTGCAAGTGCCAATTTGCACTTGACAGGCCAGTGCCAATTTGTAGTTGACAGAACTAAATCAATAGCAGAGAAAATGAAGAGAACCAATTTAAGATATATTTAGGAATCATGATCTAAAAAAGATCTTGAATTCCCTGGCAATCCAGTGGTTAAGACTCTGGGTTTTCATTGTTGGGGGCCCTAGTTCAATCCCTAGTCAGAGAACCAAGATCCCACAAGCCTTGTGGTATAGCCACAAATATATGTGCGTGTGTGTGTGTGTATGTCTTTCTTGTAAAAAAGATCTTGACAGCCATAAAGTGGGCCTAATATAACTAGAATAAATTTAATAAGTGAAAGTGTTAACAAAAAATCTAATTATAACAGAAATATGATGCTGGGAGTGGAATTACCCAAGATAGTCCATTATAATAACACTGTGGTTAATTTAGTTAGTACTTCCTCCATTGCTAGATGGATGGCAGTGAAAGATTTCTTCCCAAACAGAGGATAAAATGCTAACATCCAACAGTATATGCTGACAAAAGTGTTAATTGATTTGTTGCCTATGATTTCTTGGGTCTCAGAATTTGTGCCATTTGATTGTTCTCCTGGTAGTGGGTAATATACATTGAGAGAAACAAACGCCAGGCCAGGGTTGCCTTGCTCAAGGTAGAGAAGGAAATACAAGACTATCATGTAACCTTGGTGCAAGAAGAGCTTCCTTCCAACAGCTGCCACTTTGTGGGCCTTGCAGGTCGCATGCGGGACCTGATCCTATTCATGAGTAAATTGCAGTACCAGCCAAATTGTATTAACAGACAGTGGTAAGGCTTTGATTGTCGAAGGCTGGCAGCATGGTAATTTTATGGGGCTTTCTGGAACAAGTCCAAGAAGATGGAAATGCCCAATATCTAGAATGCCTCTTGAATATTCATGCTGCATCCCTCCCTGTCTTACCAGACAAATGTGGCACTCTTTTATGAGCCTAAGATTATACACAAAAGCATTCTTTTGCTACATCCAGACATGTGTATAAGAAAACTGTGGGTATTAGGAATCAAGCTGAAGAATGGACCAGATATATCTATCACAGTGGTTGTTATACTCACAGCCCTTTCTAAGTAACATGGCCCTACCACAGTTTGTGAACAAAGGCCATATTCTGAGTAACTAGACTCAGTTTTCTATGTATACCTAGAGCCAGAGGAGGACACCAGACCCAGGGAAGCCAATCTCATAGGCTGCTTAGATTGGTGCTGTTAAACCAAACCAACCAAATGAAAACTGAAACCAAACCAAAACCAACTGAGGCCAAAAGCTTGGCATTATTAGTATACCAGTACCGAAGCAAAACTCAGAGACAGAATTTTGGGTGAAATAGAAAAGAATAGATGTATTGCTGTTGACTAAATAAGATGTACAACTTGAGAGTTGTGACTTAAGTTTTATTTGGGGCAAAATGAGGACTGCAGCCTGAGAGGCAGCATCTCAGATAGCTCTGAGAGACTGCTCCAAAGAAGGAGTGGGGAAAGGTCAATATATATAAAATTTTGGAGAAGGGGGAGTTCAGTGTAATCAGTCACTCACTTTACAAATGGTTTTCTGCTAGTCATGAAGAGTTGATGTCACCATGAAGGGATTTAGTGCTTTTTTAGATATATGAGGAGATACAAGGATTGAGATCATAAATTCTGTTCCTGAAAACACCCACAGCCTTATCTAACTCAATGCAAATATAAGCCACGCCATGTAGGACAACCCAAGACAGACAAGTCATGATGGAGAGTTCTGACAAAATGTGGTCCACTGGAGAAGGTAATTACAAGCCACTTCAGTATTGTTGCCTTGAGAACCTCATGAACAGTATGAAAAGGCAAAAAAGAAATGACACTGAAAGATGAACTCCCCAGGTCAGTAGGTGCCCAATATGCTACCGAAGAAGAGTAGAAGAATAACTCCAGAAAGAAGGAAGAGATGAAGCCAAAGCGAAAACAATGCCCTGCTGTGGATGTGACTGGTGATGGAAGTAAAGGTCGATGTATAAAGAACAATATTGCATAGGAACCTGGAATGTTAGGTCCATGAATCGAGGTAAATTGGAAGTGGTCAAACAGGAGATGGCAAGATTGAACAGTTTAGGAATCAGTGAACTAAAATGGACTGGAACGGGTGACTTTAATTCAGATGACCATTATATCTAATACTGTAGGTAAGAATCCCTTAGAAGAAATGAAGTAGCCCTCATAGTCAACAAGAGTCCTAAATGCAGTACTTGGATGCAATCTCACAAATGAATGATTTCTGTTCATTTCCAAGGCAAACCATTCAATATCACAGTAATCTGAGTCTGTGCCCCAACTACTAATGCTGAAGAAGCTGAAGTTGAACAGTTCTATGATGATCTACAAGGCCTTTTAGAACTAACACCAAAAAAGATGTCCTTTTCATCATGGAGGACTGGAATGCAAAAGTAGGAAGTAAACAGATACCTGGAGTAACAGGCAAGTTTGAGCTTGAAGTACAAAGTGAAGCAGGGCAAAGGCTAACTGAGTTTTGTCAAGAGAACACACTGGTCATAGCAACACCCTCTTCCAACAACACAAGAGAAGACTCTACACATGGACATCACCAGATGGTCAATAATAAAATCACATTGATTATATTCTTTGCAGCCAAAGATGGAGACGCTTTACACAGGAAAAAAAAAAAAGAGACTGGGAGATGNTCATAGCAACACCCTCTTCCAACAACACAAGAGAAGACTCTACACATGGACATCACCAGATGGTCAATAATAAAATCACATTGATTATATTCTTTGCAGCCAAAGATGGAGACGCTTTACACAGGAAAAAAAAAAAAGAGACTGGGAGATGATTGTGGCTCATATCATGAAATCCTTATTGCAAAATTCAGACTAAATTGGAGAAAGTAAGGAAAACCACTAGACCCTTGAGATATGACCTAAATTACATCCATTAGGATTACAGTGGAAGTGACAAATAGATTCAATGGATTAGCCTCCATGGAGGCTGGAGTCCCTATAAATAAGTGTGTGAAGAACTATGGACAGAGGTCCATGACATTGTAGAGGGGGCAGTGATCAAAACCATCCTCAATAAAAGAAATGCAAAAAGGCAAAATGGTTGTCTGAGGAGGCCTTACAAATAGCTGAGAAAAGAAGAGAAGTGAAAGACAAAGGAGAAAAGGAAACATATACCCATTTGAATGCACAGTTCCAAAGAATAGCAAGGAGAGATAAGAAAGCCTTCCTCAGTGATCAGTGCAAAGAAAAAGGGGAAAACAATAGAATGGCAAAGATAAGAGATCTCTTCAAGAAAATTAGAGATACCAAGGGAACATTTCATGCAAAGATGGGCACAATAAAGGACAGAAATAATATGGACCTAACAGAAGCAGAAGATATAAAGAAGAGGTGGCAAGAATACACAGTACTATACAAAAAAGATCTTAATGACCCAGATAACCACAATGGGGTGATCACTCACCTAGAGTCAGACATTCTGGAATTTGAAGTCAAGTGAGCCCTAGAAAGCATGACTATGAACAAAGCTAGTGGAGGTGATGGAATTCCAGCTATTTCAAATCCTAAAAGATGATGGTGTTAAAGTGTTGCAGTCAATATGTCAGCAAATTTGGAAACCCCAGCAGTGGCCACAGGACTGGAAAAGGTCAGTTCTCATTACAATCCCAAAGAAAGGCAATGCCAAAGAATGTTTAAACTACCATGCAATTGCACTCATCTCACACCCTAGCAAGGTAATGCTCAAAATTCTCCAAGCTGGGCTTCACCAGTACGTGAACTGTGAACTTCCAAATGTTCAAGCTGGATTTAGTAAAGGCAGAAGAATTAGAGATCAAATTGCCAACATCTGTTGAATCATAGAGAAAGCAAAAGAATTCCAGAAAAACAACTACTTTTGCTTTATTGACCATGCCAAAGCCTTTGAGTGTGTGCATCACAACAAACTGTGGAAAATTCTTAAAGTGATGGGAATATCAGACCACCTTACCTTCCTCCTGAGAAATCCATATGCAGGTCAAGAAGCAACAATTAGAACAAGACATGGAACAAAGGACTGGTTCCAAATTGGGAAAGAAATACATCAAGGCTGTATATTGTCATCCTGCTTATTTAACTTACATGCAGAACACATCATGAGAAATGCCGGACTGGATGAATCACAGGGGAATCAAGATTTCCAGGAGAAATACCAATAACCTCAGATATGCAGATGGCACTACCCTTATGGCAAAAAGTGAAAAGGAACTAAACAGACTCTTGGTTAAAATGAAAGAGAGAGTGAAAAGCTGGCTAAAATTCAACATTCAAAAAAGTAAGCTCATGGCATCCAGTCCCATCAGTCCCATCTACTGGCAAATAGATGGGGAAACAATGGAAACAGTGACAGAATTTATTTCGGCTCCAAAATCAACACAGATGGTGACTCTAGCCCTGAAATTAAAGGATGCTTGCTCCTTGGAAGAAAAGCTATGAGAAACCTAGACAGCATATTAAAAAGCAGAGGCAGTACTTTGCTGACAAAGGTCCATCTGGTCAAGGTTATGGTTTCTCCAGTAGTCACATATGGGTGTGAGAGTTGCACCATAAAAAAGACTGTGCACCAAATAATTGATGCTGTTGGACTGTGGTATTGGAGAAGACTCTTGAGAGTCCCTTGGATTGCAAGGAGATCTAACCAGTCCATCCTAAGGGAGATCAGTCCTCAATATTCATTGGATGGACTGATGCTCAAGCTGAAACTCCAAAACCTTGGCCACCTGATGCAAAGAACTGACTCATTAGAAAAGGCCTTGATGCTGAGAAAGATTGAAGGCAGGAGGGGAACGGGAGGACAGAGGATGAGATGGTTGGATGGCATCACTGACTAAATGGACATGAGTTTGAGCAAGCTCTGGGAGTTGGCTATGGACAGGGAAACCTGGTGTGCTGCAGTCCATGAGGTCACATAGAATCGGACACGACTGAGTGACTGAACTGACTGAAAAACACCCAACTATCAAAAGACCAGATTCCCTGGTGCACAGAGTGCCTCACTCCAAACTGAATTCCCTCAGGAGGTGTTGAAAGTCAACAGCTGCTGTGGCACAGTGTTCAATCTCTGCAGAGGCAGATGGCAAACGCCCTTGTGTTCAGTCATTGGCAATGAAATTGGTGACAATTTATGGTTGACATTGCTTCGCCAGGCAAAGGGGGACACAGTGGGCTCCTACGCTGAGAAACTTTGTGTCCCAACCTAGGAGGATTTGATGAGGAGTTTTACAGGAATAGTTCATGAGTAGGGTTGCTGATAAAATTAGGCTGTGTGCAGGGCCTGAACGCTTTTAATCTTGCTTCAGGTGGTTTCTTGACTACTCTTCCCTTGATTAGCAACTGTTTGCTAATCAGGGAAGGTCATGGAGGCTGGAGTCCCTACAAATGAGAAATAGGCGACAGAAAGATTTCTGTGCCCAAGAAGCTCCATAGGGTCTGCTTAGTTTCGTAACCCATCAACAACCAAAATCCTTGAGCTAATCGGATTCTTGCTCCCAGGCATCTGAATTGGGAAAGGAAAAGATTGAGTGTGTGAGAAGGAGGAGAGCGTGGAGATTGGAGGGCATAGTAACCCCCTCCAGTATTCTTGCCTGGAGAATCCTATGTATAGAAGAGCCTGGTGGGCCATAGTCCACAGGGTTTCAGAGTCAGATACGACTGAAGTGACTTAGCACACATGTGCATGTGGGAATAAAAACTGAAAGGACATGGAAAGGAAGGACAGAAAAAAGTCAAACCATGAGTAAGAAGGTAGTAGGTAAGTAGGGGCAGATTGAAGCAAAATTTGTAGGTTAAAAAAATGATATTCAGGGCAAAAGTAAGGAATTGAATGCTAGAGCGAGAAGGAAGCAGACAGGAAGAAAGTAGGAAACATGTTAATAGCATGATGCTAAATGATATGAGACAAGATAGACAAGCTTAGGCAATTGGGGTCCTTAGCTTGTGCTGCTTTGGATTCCAAATAATGGTTTTATTCTTGTTTTTCTGCTCTAAAATCTAGCTGTGCTAAGGTTTTTGCTCTTTTGTGGTCAGATTATTGCTATGACAGGTCCTAGGCATAAATGGAGGTGACTTAGATGAATACCCTTATTAATGGAGGTAACGTCAATGAATCCTATTCCTCAAAATGAAATAGTTTCAAGAGTATGAGAATCAAAAGGACATGGTTCAACCACAGGATTTTTATAAGAATTTATGAGATTTTTATGAGAATTAAACAATAAATGTAATAACAAATATAAAAAAAGACATGGTTAATTCAGCAGCAAACATTTAAAAAAAGAGGTTTGAAAATTCTGAGCTAAAAGGTTCAGTACAGGTCAACTAATTAGTTTGGTTATTCATTTATTCATTCAATGACATTTATTGAGCACTTACTGTTTGCCAGGCAATGTTATGTGGTAGGGATCTATCAGTGACTAAGTCAGAGTTTAATTCCAGTGGAGTACACAGACAATAAGCAAGTCAACAATTGCACAGAACATATCTAATGTAATAAGTGCCCCCAAAAGTAGGATAAAGGAATGGAGAGTGATGGGTGTGATTTAGACAGGGTAGCTAGAGAAGGTTCTCAGAAGCAGTGATGACATTTGAATAGGGACTTTAATGAGATATATCCTGCAGCTGTCTACACCTAGAATACTGTTCCCATTTCAGTTTGCCACACATTAGGAAGAATCTAATTTGTAACTTTCTCAAATGAGTTAAAATGAGCCATGTCATATGAAAAAAGTTCACAGTGCTGGCAATGTTAGAGTCTGGAAGAGAGATGGAACTCAGGGGAAACGTGATGGATTTCTTTAAATTATTTAAGGTCTCTATGAAAGATATACTAGATTTGTTCTCTTTGGAGTTGTTGCTGTTGTTCAGTCACTCAGTCATGTCTGACTCTTTGTGACCCCATGGACTGCAGCATGCCAGGCATCCCCGTCCTTCACTATCTCCTGGAGTTTGCTCAAATTCATGTCCATTGAGTTAATGATACCAACCAACCATCTCATCCTCTGTTACCCGCTTCTCTTCCTGCCCTTCAACTTTTCCAGCATCAGGGTCTTTTCCAATGAGTCAGCTCATCGCATCAGGTGGCCAAAGTATTGGATCCTCAGCTTCAGCATCAGTCCTTCCAATGAATATTCAAGGTTGATTTCCTTTAGGACTGACTGGTTTGATCTCCTTGCTGTCTTCTTGGGAAGAGTCTCAAGAGTCTTCTCCAGCACCACAGTTCAAAAGCATCAATTCTTTGGTGCTCAGCCTTCTTCACAGTCCAACTCTCACATTTGTATATGACTATTGGAAAAACCATAGTTTTGACTATACAGATCTTTGTCAGCAAAGTGTTGTCTCTGCTTTTTAATACTCTATCTAGGTTTGTTGTAGTTTCTCTTCCAATGAGCAAGTGTCTTTCTATTTCATGGCTGCAATTTGGACTGTAGGGTAGAAGTTACAGGGTGTTAGCAATCAGCTATTAATTAAGTAGGTTAGGTTTTTAGAGATAGGAAGATTGACCACTTGATAATGACATGGAGGGGATAAGATGAATGGTTAGACTTGATGGCTTTTAAGATCCTTTGAAAGTCTTTGATTCTATGACTTTAATAATGACAAAATTATTACCTCACAAAACATCCCATTCTGTGGCCTTTTCACTGCAGAGAATAGGATGTGAATTAGAGATGGACAGCCATCTCTAAGAAGGGTGGGTAGCATCCCATGGATCAACAATATTTCCCAATTTATTACCAAATATTTGGTTTCCTAAGCAATTCACTAAGTGAATCCTCAAAACCCAGGAAATTCTCCCATTTACACAAAGGGCTAGTGTGCAAGCTTAATCGATGACTTTGGAATCTGACCGACACTTGGACACATCATCTGGCTGTGAAATGAATATGTGTTATCCTACTTAGGGAATTGCTTTTCTCTTCTTTGGGTTTCTGTATCCCTGCTTCCCTCTTTTGCAGGGCTTGTTGCATGAGTTTAGGGGAACTGGAGCTTAGTCCAGGAACCTAGCTCTGCCTTTAAGCCCAGGGGACTCGGCTTACTCCCTCATTTTTCTTCCCGTTGCTGCAGGAAAGTCATCAGCACAAGCCCACCGAGAACTTCTTCCTACCCTTGATGCCTCAGAAAAAAAACTTAAGATCTGGACTGAAACCAGTATTCCCTTTGATGCTATTGGAGGATACCACATCCAAGCAAGAACAATGGTTTAGGTGAAGTCCTGGGTCTTTCTTTCCTTTTCCTTATTCATGCCACTATCTCTCTTCAATATGATTTAACAAATACTTTTTGGTTATAGGGAATGTGGAGAACTGTATAACAATAAAATAGCTTTCCTACGTGACCCCCAACCACATTTCCACCTTAGCAACAGAGAACAGTAATGCAAACTAAGGTTTTTCAGAGATGTAGTCAAAGGTCTATGATTTGAGGAACCAAAAAATCTCCCTCAGTGCATGTTAAGGATTGTGATATAGGATCAAGCTGATTTGAAACTGGTTATAGGAGCAGCCTCTATCTAATTTGGAGAGGAGAGAGGAGATTCTGGAGTTCCTTCATAGGCTTGCAATACTAGGTTCTAGAAGCATCCCTTCCACTGAACACTACTGCCACTCTGTACCAATGAACACCCTCTAATTGTGCTGCCCTCTCTTCTTTCCTAGAAGCTGAGGATGTAGTGCCTGGTTCCAATAACCCCCTACCCCTACCTCACCCCCACACTAGGACCTACTAAGTCAACTTTCTTTGTTAAGGTTTTCCACCGACAAGGATTTCAAGAGTGAAGGGAAGTATTCAAAGGTCTACGCTCTGAGGCAACAGAAGAAAATGTACCCTCAGCTCACCTTTGCTTCAGTCTGTAAAAAATATATGAAGAATGACGGTAAGGTCCTCTCTTTCAAAGCAGTGCTTTACAAGACAGCAATGTGGGCAGGAGGGACAAACTGTGGGGATGAGTGTTGAGGGCAAATCAACATCTCTCTTGGAGGTTCTGGAGACTTTCTGTGTATCATGGAAGCCAAGAACAGATAGAGGCCTGAGTGGTTCTAGGCTTTTGATCTTGTTTAAATCCTCAAATTTCAAGAAAGTTCCTGCGTAGTTCCAAACTACATCACCCACCACATTACTAGTTTTGGTCAATGTGTTGTTTGCCCTATAATTTACTTAATGCTTTTCTTTAAAAGCATTATTATTTTTTGGTTTTGTCCTAATTATTGTCCTATGTTATTGTTCTATGTCCTATGTCCTAATGTCCTATGTTACTGACATCATGGGTTTGATATACTAACACATGGGCTTTTTTCTCCTCTTATACATTTAATTGAGGCTTCCTTGGTGGCTCAGACAGTAAAGAATTCGCCTGCAACGCAGGAGACCTGGGTTGGGAAGATTCCTTGGAGGAGGGCATGGCAACCCACTCCAGTATTCGTGCCACCATGGACAAAGGAGCATGGTGGGCTACAGTTCCTGGGGCTGCAAAGAGTTGGAAATGACTGAAGGACAAAGCACAGCATACATTTAATCAAATTCATAATAATTAAAATTTAAAATGCTTAAGTACCTCCCAAAACTACCCAGTGGTGTGCATATCACACTTTGAGGAAAACTGCTCTAAAAGGGCCAAAGGATAAGCTGTGAGTCTCAAAGGTCCATGAGTTTCCTTGGGGCTGAGGCAGGACAGTGTGGAATAGGTTTAGGATAAGGTAGGGGTGCAATAAGAATGCTCCTCACAAAGTGTCATTCATTTAGCAACATTTATCAGGCACTTTACTAAGTGTCGGATATTTATCAAGCACCAGTAATAGCACTTTCAGTACATAGGATAGATGGATGGCCAGGTCACTAAGAGGTTTGTTTATTAGTATAAATAAAGGCTGAGGTTTTATCCAGCAAGTGTTTACAACCTACTGAAGAATTTCAGAGCACTGAACTCACATTTGTGTATTAGTTTAATCAGTGAGTCCCCAGACTTCCCTAGCCTATGGCTCTAAGATAAGGTTCATTTCTCCTCTGGGGTTTCTCTCCTTGAGCAATTTCTGAAACTCCCAAAGGTATGCTTCCCTGTTCTCCAAGGCCATTCTAGTGACAGCCAACCATCCTAAGTTCCAACAGTCACAGCTCCAGAGGCATGAGGGCATATTTTACCAACCCTTACCTGCCTTCTTCAAGCATCTCCGCTCCTCCTGGACCTATGTGCCACCTCACCCACCTACTGCCTCTCTTAACTCCCTGTGCTTGAGTATTCAGTTGTGTCTGACTCTTTGTGACCCTATGGACTGTAGCCCACCAGGCTCCTCTGTTCATAGGATTTTCCAGGCCAGAGTATTGGAGTGGGTTGCCATTTCCTTCTCCAGGAGATCTTTCTGACCCTGGGATTGAACCCGTGTCTCTCACATCTCCTGCAATGCAGGCGGATTCTTTACCACTGAAGCCATCAGGGGAGCACCCTCTTAACTCCCCATGTACAGCTAAACCCAAACTGTGGCATTAAATAACACTTCATAGAGACTTCACTGGCAGTCCACTGGTTAAACCTCTGCACTCCCAATGCAGGGGGTGTGGGTTTGATCCCTGGCAGGGACCTAGATCCCACACGCTGCAGCAAACAGCCAAAACAGAACAAACAAAACTAAAACCCAAAACACTTCACAGATGTGGACAAAAGTTCAAGGGTGGCAGAGAGTCATTTATCTTGTTTTAAAAGGGGCCACTCTGGGACTTCCCTGGTGGCCCAGTGGCTAAGATTTCACACTCCCAGCGCAGGGGGCTCGGGTTCAATCCCGGGTCAGGGAACTAGATCCCATATGCTGCAACTAAGACCCAGTGCAGCCAAACAAATAGATATTTAAAAATAAATAAATAAAAAGGGCCACTCTTAGGCTCAGCTTCAACCCTCCCCTTCATCCTCCAAGTTCCTTCACACTTACCAGCAGGCCCCCAGCATATTATCCATTCTTGGGAGTCTCTCGGTTTACATGCACCATCTCTGCCTAGGCTCCCAATACCTTTGGCCCACGAAAGGGGAAGAGATTGCTCCTTTCTCCTAAGTAGGCCCAGAATAAATAAGTAGGAACGTCTGTTTCCTTCAAGGGAAACTCTACATGGAAAGCAAGGTTTGAGCTTTATAAGCCAGAAAAGGCAAGCATAATAGTATATTTAGTAAAATTGGAGTTAAATCTCAATTGATACCATATGCAGGATATCAGCAGTTTAGTTTAAATACATATTAGAAGAAAGAATTTCTCCAGGGTCTAGAATCTAATCTGGATTAGAATTTCTCTGATTTTCCAAGGCCATGATTCTGTTAAGGTAGCCCAATAACCCAATTTACACTTCTAAACAGAACACTTAATATCTCAGTCTGCAGAATTTCTTAGAATTATGGTAACTTTACAGTTTCCCTCAAGAAAAATGAATGGAGTTTACCCTATGTATCTAAAGGGCCATTACTATGCTTTTCCTAAACGATCTATTGTGAAGTTGATGCAGTGTCTCTACTTCAAGGAAAAGAGAACCTGGCAAGCCCTCCTTCCATCCATAATGTTCCATATTTACCAGGCATCCAAATAAAAGGTTACATAGAAAACTGCTTTGATGGGGGCCATGAAAGCTGGACAGGAGGCTGTCCAAAAAACAGATAGGACCTGAATTAAGGCAATAGCAGTAGGAATAAGAAAACAGATTTAAGGGATATTTACATGGCATAATGCTTCATGATAGAGGGGAGGGATGGGAACAGGACAAGCCCACAACAGAGGCATCCAAGAAGGGCTGAAATTTAAAGAGAATCTGGAAAAAGTGATACTAAAGCCAAAGGCAGAAACAGCTTCTTAGTTACACTCTCAGACAGGAGAACTGAAAATCAACATACATTTTAGGAAAGGGCTAAGAGGAATCTGAACGCACATGTGAAAGTACCTTAACTTAGTAAGAGTTATGTAAGTGTCAATCCCCTGGAGAAGGGAATGGCAACCCACTCCAGTACGCTTGCCTGGAGAATTCTGTGGACAGAGGAGCCTGGTGGGCTATTGTTCCTGGGGCCGCAGAGTGGGACACGACTGAGCAACTAACACACACACACACACACATAAACACACAAGTGTCAAAATGGTCACAGATGGAATCATTTGAAAGATAGGGGAGATCCTAAACTGGTAGTGTTTTAAAGTGTGTCTTGATGAAGGGAAGAATTATAAACAAAGTTGGGAATGGTGGTCAGTGGTCCAAAACCTACCCTTCTTGAAAGACCAGCTTTCTCACCCCTCCAAATGGGTCTCTTCGTTTTTCACATTATGTGTCCTCCCTTGGGAAGTCCATTTTCACGAAGGTGCCCTGCGCTTTGTTGCAGTCTCCAAGAAGTCAGGGAGCGACTCGCCAACTTCCCAGATGATTTGGGAACCATTAACCCTTTCATCACTCCTGGAGAAGAAGCCCATCAGAACCGCACCAGGAGAGAGCGAGTTCCACAATGGAAGGGCCCAGCAGTGGTTTATAAAAAGCGCGACTGTCATTAAGTAAAAACAAACCCTACAGGGTCCCCGCTTCTTCTCCAAAGACTGCGGGTCCTGCAGAAGTCGCCATCTAGGGCGTGCCAACCAAATAAAATTTCATTCTGCCCGCTCCGGGTGTGGGCTGCCGGCTGGCTTGTAGGGCGGGCAGGGGCTAGCCCCCAGCTGCGACCGGTCGCTGGAGGGGCGGAGATACGACTCCGCTGGGAACCACCGCTGGCCCCGCCTCCTCCCGGCTTGGGAAGGAGGAGAGGGCATGGCCACGCCTCCGGGGGCGTTGAGAGCGGCCGGCGCCGGGCAGGGAGGGCGGGCCTTCTTTCCGAGTGACGGGACCGCGGCCCAACCGGCGCCAGAGCACCGGGCCGGCCTTCCTGCAGCCTCTTCCGCTTGCCGGCTGCGGCGCTTGGGACGGTTGCGGTGGGTCTGGGCGCTGGGAAGTCGTCCAAGATGATTAAAAAATTCGACAAGAAGGACGAGGAGTCTGGTACGCCCGGGGCTCAGCCGCGAGGGCCCCTTCCCCTTCCCCCGCCCCGCCGCCACCTGCTCTCGGGGACTGCGGACCTGGGGGCGTGGGCGCCGGTGTGCCAGGGGGCTGGAGTTGGAGCCCGGCCCCTCCTCCGACCCCGCTCCGCTTCAGCCGGGGGCCTGCCCCTAGCCCCTCCCCCCGGGCTACAGTTCACAAGAGTCGGACACAACTTAGTGACTAAACCACCACCACCACCACCACGAGGGAACTGGGATCCTGCAAGCCATGTTACGTGGCCAAAACAACAAGCAAAAGAAATAAACAATATAGATATACATAAGGATATAAATGGTGTACTTCCCTGGTGGTCCAGTGGTTAAGAATCTGCCTGCCAGTGAAGGGGACATAGGTTCAGTTCCTCACCTGGGAAGGTTCCACATGCTGTGGGACCACTAACTCAGAGCACCATAACTGCTGAAGCCTGTGTGCCCTACAGCCCAGCACCCATGCTCCTCAACAGGAGAAGCCACTGCCAGGAGAAGCTGGTGCACTGCAACTAGAGAGTAGCTCATGTGCAGCAACAAAGATCCAGTGCAGCCAAAAAAACCCGAATATTAACAGTCAGTGGTTCTCTAGTGATAAGATCAGGATGCTTTAAGTTTCTTCTTTGTGCTTTAGTCTTTTAAAATGTTTGTAAAGAATATGAACTACTTTTGGAAAGGGGAAGGGTCGTGTGTAAAGAACACCAATTTTCCCTGCTTCCATGCTCATGTGGTATGCCCATGTTGTTAATACTTAACAGCTGCCCTTAGAAGGAAGTGGTGGGCAGCAGTGTAAACCTCATCTTTGGTTTGAAGGTTTTAAAATCGCTGTCATCCCATACCCTTGCAGGGTACCTCCAAAAGCAGCCCTACTTTGGAGCTGTGGTTGGCAGGGTGGCCAACCGAATTGCCAAAGGAACGTTCA